>CAUYON010087749.1:0-10901 GCA_963573935.1 Arctocebus calabarensis
AAGGCTTCAGAGTAAATATAACTACTGTATATAATTCTATACTCTTTGACCAGTCTTTTAATCCCATTTAACAGATCAATTTAGTAAAACAGTTACATCTCATTTTATGAGTTTACAGTACAGACAAGGCTGGGATCTAAAAACAAGTGGGCCACATCCTCTTTTCTTTTTGAACCATTTTTTTTTCTCTCCAATTTCTCTCTTTACTAAAGACAAAGTATAGCAGAACTAACTTACTTGCCAAAATAAAATATACCTTCAGTATACTGAGTCTGATTATTTGCATAAAGTGCAGTAAGAATAATTAATTATTAGCCATCTAGGCTCTTTTTCCTTTAAAACTGGCTTTGCTGGAAACTTTTATAAGGAATCTCAGGTTGGACTTTCTTGAAAGCCTTTCATGAGCCTAGGTTTCATCTGTGCCATTAGATACCTATAGCCTAGGTTTCATCTGTGCCTTTAGATACCTATATGCATGGGGTAAATTCCTCTTCTCTTGAGGTTCCCCAAGAGCACTTCACATGTCAATTCTGGGACCAATTGGCAAGTGACCTTCATTACTTACCACAGATCAGGAAATGTTACTGATGAGTATCTGACCAGTTTTCCAAAGGGCTTTTCTTATTGGCCTTGTAAAGGCAATCTTAATTCCTTTATGCAGTCTGGACACCTCTGGAAATGTTATTACAGCCAAAGCCTTGGTAAAATAACCAATGTCTTCCTCATGTCTTATAGAACAAAACAGATTCTTATTGAACTTATGCAAATAACTGTATTCTTGGAAATTAAGAATACTCACAAATGGCTTTCAAATTATGGAGAAATCTTAAAGAGAGAAAAAATACATGTTTCAAATCCTGCTCATAAGTACATACATTGCTAGAAAAGCTACAAACAGCTCAAAAGACATAAAATTATTTTCTTGACCTCTGAAAAACAGAACACAAACAGAATTAACAAAATTTCAAGCAAAAAAAGCCATTGCAAACTAGCCCAGTTTCACATAACTGATTTCTGTTCAGTTTGAAGTTAGGCTAGCAATACTCATAGACATGTTAACTTTCCAATGAAATTTCTAAAAATCTACTTTTAGTCTGAAAGTATTCAATTTTCAAAGACAT
Source organism: Arctocebus calabarensis (assembly GCA_963573935.1). Classification (NCBI taxonomy): domain Eukaryota; kingdom Metazoa; phylum Chordata; class Mammalia; order Primates; family Lorisidae; genus Arctocebus; species Arctocebus calabarensis. The sequence continues at coordinate 1,122 of CAUYON010087749.1, forward strand.
CAGGAATTTGAAGTCTAGAGAATTCGTCTGCCTCTCTTAGTATTTCTTTTTCCTGTTTGGACTCAGTCAGTTACATTAAAAAAACACTTTCTTTTTTAGATGAATTAAAATTATTACCAACAATATATGTTAGGATAGACCAATGTCTTATATATTAGGACAGACTAATGCTTTATAGGTGAGGATAGACTAATGCTTTATAATATTAGAACACACATATATATATATATTCATAACTTATACAAAATTAATTACTATTTTATATTTGACAATGTTTCCTATACATTTTTAATAGGTTGAATAAGTTTAATTTGTTTTCCCGTCATTTTCAGTGGTCTTAATATTTCAAGAAGACCGACTTTAGAGTTGTGCTTTTTTTGGATTTTTTTTCCTATTGGCTGGGCCAAGTTCAAACCTGCCAGCCTCAGTGCATGTGGCCAGCACTGCAACCATTGCACTATGGATGCCAAACCCCAAATTTTAGATTTTAAAACATTTGTGAAATATCAAAGGCCTAAAACATTGGTTCAAATAAGATTACGTGCCAAAATATTTTAAAGGAAATACATAGTCAACTGGATTACATGTAAATTCTTTTATAAATTTTCTATTATGACCTGCACAGACAATTTACAAACATTCTAAAGCTTTTTTAAACTTTTGCCCTGGCTTTCATTTTCTTACATTATTATTCTGTTTCAGGACAAAATTTATGACACAAGATTCTTCCTTTACACAATGCCATTCTCCTTTATATTTAATTTCTCTTACTCTCAAAAACTCACAGAACAGGATTCCAGTTTACCATGAAGTCACCCATTTACTCAGCCAAATGGATAATTACAAAATTTAAAAGGCAAGAATCTTATTCTTTGACAAAGACTTAGTTTCTTTAACAATTTAAACAATCAAAGTATTATATTTTACAAATGAGAGACATTTTATGAGATATAACATTGATACAGGATTTTCCCACTCAGAGCTTGACAGGGAACCCCCATTTTTCAGGATCAGGTGAGCTCAGACATCAGACTCCCATCTCCAGCCACAAACCCTCTGAGCCCCAGCAAGGTCATGAACAAAGCAGTCTCAAACATTTTGGATGGCTTCACTCTGACTAAGGAGCACACACCCTAATCTCATCCCCAGACAAAAACCACTTCAAAGACCTAATAACCTTGTTCAAGGTGAGGGGCTAAATTCATTAAATTGCTAGAACACCTAATCAGTTTGTAAAGGTATTTTTCCGTCTAACAGAGTCCTTGCCAAAATATCTCTCAGGGCCAATTATTTACTCCTAGACAAAGGACTTATGCAGGAAACCTCTGATCTAGACATCCTCCCTGCTTTCAGAGGCTGTTCATCTTGGAGACCTGTTGCTTATATGGATACCGCCTCATCCAGCACAACATTCGTACTCTCTCTCCCAGATTTTCAAGGGCCATCCAGAGCTCACTGGACTTACTGAACTACAACACTTTCCAAGGCATGGCCCCTCTGGCACTCTCCACTCCCTCTACATGCCCTTCAGTCTAACAAAATCCCATTTTATCACTGATCTATGGCCCACAGCTTAATTCTCAAATTCCTGAGACCAAAGATTCACTGAAGAAATTCCAGTAACAAAATTACAATAACATCTTTTTTAATGTCTTTTCATTTTTTTCCAAGATCCACATAGCCACGTGGCCACCACCAAAGACAGGGAAATTGGAAAACCTGGAACTTCCAGTTTCTTTCAGAATAGCCAGGGGGCAAAGTTGGAGCAAGGAAGAAGGGCACACTCACACATTCACCTCACCCTGTGAATGGGGGGGACCCCACCTATTGTTACCCATCTCAGTCATTCTCCAAGCACTCACATGCATATAATTCTAACCCATTTCTTAACCAGGGCAGCCTCGATTTCCCACTCGAGCTGCCACTTAGCCATAGGAGGCAAACCAATACTCCCCTAGGCCCTGTGAAGGGAGGTCCAACTCCACCCTCAGAGTTCTCAGTCACACCACATCCACACACTCTCACATACTTCTCAACAGACCTTCTGGCAATCTAATGCTCAAAAGTTGATCAGGTTCCTTCTTCCACTAAAACTGTAGTGGGATCCTCAGATGGATCATACCTTGCCTTAGACATCTCCCTGTGTAGGTACCTGTTCCTGCATGTCAGTTCCACCCACTGTTTGACTCCTTGAAGACCCGTTGATGGGGTCCTTTCTCAGCCCAGCCGAGGCATCCACACAGGGAGGCCAAATTGCCTCCCTGGTGTGCTCAGTGGTTCATTTCACCCAGGTAGATCTGGGGCCCCCACATGGGTGTCTAGTGGATTGGCGGCAACTACCAGGTGCATATTCTCTCCAAAGGTGATTCAATTCCTGGTCAGGGACCCAAAAATATTGTAGGAAGACGAAGGCCAATAGAGAGACGGAGCACCTAAGCACCACATTTATAAGAGGAAGGGCTTAATTCACCAGCTGGGAGCTGATGGCATAGAAGAATTCCAAATGGTCACACTCCCTGTCTTGCTTGATCTTTCCCTTTTTATTGGCAGTCAAAAAGTTGTCCAAATGAGTCCTGTAAGGCCCTCCTGTGGGTATGCAGTGGACTACTGACATGTGGCATTGCTGCCACTTCAGCCTCTCCTGGGACTAGCTGGGCACTAGGGCGTGCTTGGCTCAAGGGATGGTGGGGAGGGAGCTCTTCCAGGTCCACCCCACCCAGTAAAACAGAATACAAAGGGGCAGAGGCAGAGGATCTAGTCCCTTTCAGCTTAGGTTTTTCCCTCAGGGCAAACAATGTGCTGGCCTCAGTTTTCTCCAACTGGGGTGGTAGGATACATTTCAGCCAGGTAGGGGGGTCATCAACTGGGTCCTGCCATGTGGTAATGTATGGGACCTGGTAGGAATGGCCTGTCTTAGGCCTGTAGACAATGTCCTTAACCTGGAGGATAAAGCGGAGGTGAAAGGTTCCTTCAGATGGCCATCCGACATTGAAGGTCAGCCATTCATTCATGCAAAAGGTTTCAAGTTTATTTTTCTTCACCACAAGACCCAGGTTCTGGGCTTGAACCCAGAAGTCCTGGAAGGGGTCAAGGATAAGCAACAGGAGTCATCTGAGTCTGTACCATCGTCAGAGTTGCCTAGCTAACACACAACACAACACACACAATACAAAAACAAAGGCAGACACAGCCGTGGACTGATTTGAAATAAGACTGAAAGTGAATGGATGGTCTGGCACTTGTCCTCGGATGCAGCCCGTGCCTACTCAAAAGCCTAAGGGGATCAATTCCACATGATCCCCACTATAGGAGACTGGGGATTCCATGTCCCAGTCTTCCCCCAGGGAGGTGGGAACGTCTTCCACTACTTCTGGTCAGTAGCCCTCCAGTTTGTCCACCTAGGCTGTCTTCTGACCACAACCCCAAACCTGCGCAGTTTAGAAAGAATCCACTCACCACAAAAACAAAGACACGTACACTTATCCGCCCTCTGGGTGGAGTCTCTTGGGGTCTTGAGGATCCCGGACAAGCCCCCAAATGTTACACCCAAGAATCGGGGTCCCCAATGACCATACAAGAGAGCCAGACACCGATGCAATTACATGAGGGCATGTTATTCAAGCTTGAGCCTGGGCTGCCGGCACTCCCAGATGCGGCTGGGACTGAGAGCCCCGTGCTGACGGCATGGGGGGGTTTTATGGGGTGGACATGGGGTAGGAGGTGGGAGAACAAAGTGCAGTCCCTGGAATGGTTATTCCTTGTGCCTCTACTGGAATTTAAAGGTGATTTGGTCCCGTCAATTTTAACAAGGCGGGGCGGGTGCACTCTGGGATATGGGGAGGGGTGTGGCTTACTAAGAGACGAGACTAGAGACTTTCAGGTTTACTCTAAAATGGAGGATGAAAGCCCAGAATGGCATCACTAGGTCATTCACACTCAGCTTGCCATGCTTTTGGAAAATGCAGGGAAGAACCAGTCCTTCTGTAGAGTATTAAAATATATGGGAGGGAATTAGGCTGAAAGGGATCCAGAGCCTTGCATTCCTAGGTTATGAAAGCAAAATCCAACTCCAATTTATTCTTTTAAATCTCAAGAATCATTTGTCTTTAGAGTAAATCATACAAAAATTAGAGGGAGGTGGGAGGGAGATTGGTGTGCTCTCACCTAAGAGGAACAATGTATATAGCAGGGCAGTGCCTATGGCTCAGTGGGTAGGGCACCAGCCCCATGTACAGAGGGTGGCTTGTTAGAACCCAGCCCCAGGCAAATTGTAGCCAAAAATAGAAAAGCATAGTGGCTACCCCTGTAGTCCTAGCTTCTCAGGATGCTGAGGCAAGAGAATCACCTAAGTGCAGGACTTGGAGGTTGCTGTGAGCTGTGACACCATGGCTCTCTATGAGGGCAATAAAGTGAGACTCTGACTCAAAAAGAAAGAAAGAAAGAAAGAGCCTTGCAGTACCATCTCAATGACCCAAGTGACTACCAGAACTCACAAATTAGCAACAGAAAGTAAAGAGATGAATAGAACTACAGGACATATTTCAGAAAAGTTCTGTAAAACCAAGAAAAGCAAAAGGAAGATGGAAGCTGAAGCCCAATCCTTACGTGATCCTGTGGATGATGAGGAGTTTGTGACAAAGAAGAAAAAAAAAATAGAAAGAGAATCCAGAGGTAGTCAGGAAGTGCCAAAGGGTGACAACAAAGTGGAGGAGAGGAAGAAGCAAAATGCCTGCATGAAAAAAAGTACAAGAAGATCCCTAAAATATAAGTTAAGTCAAAGAAGCAGCAAGTCTGCTCAGAAGGAGCCTGTTTAGATAGGCCCTTCTTCTATGGAAGTTGTTCAGAAGGGGCCTGCTCAGATGGAGTATGGTTAGAAGAGTTCTGCTCATGTGGACTCTACCCAGATGGAGTCTACTCAGATGGAGTCTGCTTAGAAGAGGACTGCTCAAATGGGGTCTGCTCAGATTGGGCCTGCTCCTCTGAAGGTTCCTGAGGAGGACTGTGCAAAAGTGCAGCTGTGTCCTACCATGGAGGCTGTTCAGAAGGGGTCTGCTGAGCTGGAGCCACCTCCCATGGAAGTGGTTCAGAAGAGGACTCAGCTGGAACTGCCTCCAACCATAGAACCCACTTTTCACATGAAAACAATTCCCAAAAAATCTCCTCTCTGAAAAGATAAAAAGGAAAAGCCTAACATACACAGCAAAATGGCACGGAAGGAACAAGTCCTCATTCAAGTTGGCTTAGTGCCAGTGAAAGACAGCCGACTTCTAAAGGAAAGGACAAGGACACAGGGTATCTTACCACCATCACCAGTGCTGCTGAAGATCAAAAGAGGCATCAAGGCATCAGGCTCAGCATCCCTAGGACAGTGGTTATGGTGCTAGCCACATACACCAAGGCTTGCAAGTTTGAACTCAGTTCGGGTAAGCTAAACAACAATGATAACTGCAATAATAATAAAAAAAATAGCCAGGTATTGTGGCGGATGCCTATAGTCCTAGCTACTTGGGAGGCTGAGGCAGAAGAACTGCTTAAGTCGAAAAGTTGGAAGTTGCTGTGAGATGTGACTCCATGGCACTCTACAGAGCGTGATATAATGACACTCTATCTCAAAAAAAAAAGAAGAGAAAAGAAAAGAAAACCATGACAAAAAGTAGACTCAGCACTTGCAGCTCAGCAGCTAGGGCAATGGCCACATAAACTGGGGCTATGGGGTTTTAACCCAGCCATGGTTGGGCAAACAATGGCAACTACAACAAAAAAGTAGCTAGGCTTTGTGTCGGGTGCCTGTAGTTCTAGCTATTTGGGGGCTGAGGCAAGAGTTTGAGGTTGTTGTGAGCTGTGACACCACAGCACTCTACCCAGGGTGACATAGGGAGATTCTGTCTCAAAAGAAAAAAGTCATTTGGCTCGGCACCCGAAGCCCAGTGAGTAGGGCGTCAGCCACATGTACTGAAGCTGGTGGGTTTGAGCCCTTGCTGGGCCTCAAAGCACAATGACTACTACAACAAAAAGAGAAAAAAGTAGATGGGTATTGTGGTGGGTGCTTGTAATTCCAGCTGCTCGAGTAGGAGAATCGCTTGAACCCAAGAGTTTGAGGTTGCTGTGAGATGGAATGCCACCGTACTCTGCCAGGGGCAATATAGTAAGACTCTGTCTCAAAAACAAACAAACAAACAAACAAACAAACAAGCAAAAATAGAGGCATCAAAAAGACCAAAAATCACTCTCTGAATGTTAAGGAAATGAAGAAGCCCCTCTTCAGAGAGCAGGAGCAGAAGAGGCAGATGCCAGCCCAGCTACTCTTGGTGCTTATACCAAGGAATCTACCACTACTTCATCCTTAGGACAAAACCTGAATATAACAGAGTTTAGATGGTAAATATCAGACTGACAATATTCCTTGAGAAATAGAAATGGACACTGATCAGAACACAACAGAGAATCTCCCTGACAAAGACTCAGCAGTTTAAGAACCAGTTTCACTGTTCCTCCTTGCCCCACCAATGGAAGAAAGTGAAGCAGTGTCCAAAGCTACTCTGACATCATCCTGTTACCATGGCAGTAAATGAGTCTCAGGAAATTGATGAAGATGAAGGTATACACAGTCACAAGGGAAGCGACCTAAGTAACAATATGTCAGAGGGTAGTGATGATTCAGGATTGCATGGGGCTCGGCCAGCTACACAAGAAACTAGTAGAAAAAATGCAAAGGAACAGTGGTGCCTGTCGCTCAGTGAGTAGGGTGCTGGCCCCACATACCAAGAGTGGCTGGTTCAAACCCAACCCTGGATGAACTGCAACAAAAAAAATAGCCAGGCATTGTGGCAGGTGCCTGTAGTCCCAGCTACTCAGGAGGCTGAGGCAAGAGAATCACCTAAGCCCAGGAGTTGGAGGTTGCTGTGAGCTGTGTGATGCCACGGCACTCTACCCAGGGCGATAAAGTGAGACTCTGTTTCTACAAACACAAACAAACAAACAAAAACCTATCTTCTGAAGACACAAGGAGCAGAAAAGGAGACAGAGAAAACCCTGGAGTTTCTGCTCTCACTTCTATGTCCGTTTTAACTCCTATCTATCAGACTAGCAGTGAACAGTACATTGCCATTGCCCCAAATGGAGCCTTACACTTGGCCAATCCAGGCACAGATGGAGTAGAGGGGCTTTCGGGCAATACTCAGCAAGGCACAACTATTCTTCACTACGCACAGACCTCTGATAGACAGCAAATACTTGTGCCCGGCAATCAAGTGGTAGTGTAGACTGCATCAGGAGACATGCAGACATATTAGATTCGTACCACACCTTCAGCCACTTCTCTGCCACAAACTGTGGTAATGACATCTCCTGAGACTCTTACATCTCCGACAACTAAGACAGATGACCCCCAATTGAAAAGAGAAATAAGGTTAATGAAAAACAGAGAGGCTGCTCAAGAATGTCACAGAAAGAAGAAAGAATATGTGAAATGTCTGGAAAATTGAGTTGAAGTCCTGGAAAATCAAAATAAGACTCTAATAGAAGTATTAAAAACTTCGAAGGATCTTTATTCCCATAAAAGTGTTTGATTCTTTTCTTTTCTTTTTTTTTTTGAGACAGAGCCTCAAGCTGTCCCCCAGATAGAGTGCTGTGACAAAACAGCTCACAGCAACCTCCAATTCCTGGGCTCAAGCGAGTCTCTTGCCTCCGCCTCCCAAGTAGCTGGGACTACCGGTGCTCGCCACAATGCCTGGCCATTTTTTGGTTGCAGCCATCATTGTTGTTTGGCGGGCCCAGGCTGGATTCGAACCCGCGAGCTCAGGTGTACATGGCTGGCACCTTAGCCCGCTGAGCCACAGGTGCCGAGCCAAAGTGTTTGATTCTTAACAAAGATAATATTTTTGTGTGGACTTGCCCAAAATTAAATGTATTTCTTTTTAGTAGAGTTTTACAAAAAAAGGTCAAAAGTGAAGCTTTTTTTTAGGCTTTTGCAACTCAAAGATAGCAAAGATACCTAGAGGATAATGTGGAAAGTGACCTCAAGGAAGCTACTGGCATACCTGGAAGCTTTATAAAAATTAAACATTGCTAAGAAGCAAGAAAAGAACTTGCACCAATTTGAATTTTCTAAGTAACAATAGTCATCAGTCCAAAAGGGGCAGATGAAGATGAAATTTGGTGAATTGGATTTTAAAAAATAAATCAGTTTACCCTATGGTTTGCATTTCCTAATGTTTTTCTGAAATTTACCTTTTTCAGTTGTGTGTGCATTTTATTCTGCCAATAAATTCTAAATTAGAAAGGTAAAAGGAAATCTAACACATTACTAAATATATAAATTATGTGTTCTGATTGTGTATGCTGGTTCTATTGTCAGGTCTTTTAAATGGGTTTTAAAAAGTTTGTTTGTTGGACTTGAGAGAGTTTTTGGAGGCTGAGTTAAGTATTATTGCAGTCTTGTCCTAAAAGGCATGAATAGATGAAAGATACATGAATGGAAATTTGGTGATTTTGTAATATATTTTTATTAGAATGGAAAGGAACTGTTTAAAAGTTTGATACTCTTAAATAGTTTGTTTTTTGCTTATTCTGATAATGGTGATTTTCTACAACTATATAATCAATTTTTAAAATTCTATATTCTGTATGCAATTGAATATCTATCACTTATCCTGTTGTACTTTAACAGAATGAAATGTTTACAGGTCCTTGAAATATTTTTAAAGAACTTTCTGAAGATACATACCAAAGTTTTTCCAAGAGGATTTTATATACAATTTAATATGAGGTTTATCAGATTCTAAAATAGTATCATTATTAAGGCAATTTAATGTTAGAGACTATTTTGTAAGGTAGTGCAAAGTATCGGTTTTGTATGGGAAGCAAAGTTTTCCTCCTGGAAAAACTTTGGTATGTATCTTCAGAAAGTTCTTAAAAAATATTTCAAGGACCTGTAAACAAAGTGACTGCCAATATATTCTTATAGCTAATCTTTATAAATTCTAATCTTGAGTTTTTAATGATTATTTTAAATGTTTATATAGGTTTGTTCAATAAAAAAATTTTTGCACTGCAAAGTATCAGTCTTGTATTATGGGAAGTAAAGTTTTCAGATTGGCTCATAATTGAATTATAAATTTTCTGCACAGCCAAAAACATAGTAAGTAAAGCAAGCAGACAACACTCAGAATGGGAGAAGATATTTGCAGGTTTTGCCTCTGACAAAGGCTTAATAACTAGAATCCACAGAGAACTCGAATGTATTAGCAAGAAAAGAACAAGTGATATCATCTCAGGGTGGGCAAGGGACTTGAAGAGAAACTTCTCTGAAGAACACAGGCACATGTGCCTACAGACACATGAAAAATTGCTCATCATCCTTAATCATCAGAGAAATGCAAATCAAAACTATGTTGAGATATCATCTAACTCCAGTAAGATTAGCCCACATCACAAAATTCCCAAACCAGAGATGCATGTGGAGAAAAGGGAACACTTCTACATTGCTGATGGGAATGCAAACTAATAAATTTCTTTTGGAAAGATGTTTGGAGAATACTTAGAGATCTAAAAATAGACCTGCCATTCGGTTCTATAATTCCTTTACTAGGTATATATCCAGAAGACCAAAAATCACATTATAAGAAAGATATTTGTACCAAAATGTTTATTGCAGCCCAATTCGTAATTGCTAAACCATGGAAGAAGCCCAAGTGTCCATTGACCCATGAATGGATTAATAAATTGTGGTATATGTACACCATGGAATATTATGCAGCCTTAAAGAAAGATGGAGACTTT
>CAUYON010087752.1:0-15461 GCA_963573935.1 Arctocebus calabarensis
AAGAAGTTTCTGGGTGAGAAAAGTTTTATGGTGGAGGATTTCGCTGGTTATTATGGAGGATAGGTTTGAGAATATCCTGGAGAGCTGGTTTAGTTATAGCAAATTTCATCAACATGTGGATGTCATTAAAGTATTTAATTTCTCCATCATAGATGAAACTCAGTTTAGCTGGGCACAGGATCCTGGTTTGAAAGTTATTTTGTTTTAGGAGATTAAAAGTAGATGACCATTCTCTTCTAGCTTGAAAGGTTTGATTAGACAGATCTTCAGTTATTCTAATATTCTTTCCCTTGTAGGTAATAGATTTCTTCCGTCTGGTTGCTTTCAGAATTTTCTCTTTCACATTAACTTTAGTGAACTTTATTCTGATGTGCCTCAGTGATGTCTTATTTGGGTTGAGACATGCTGGTGTTCTGAAACTGTCTGTATCTGAATTTCAGAATCTCTTGGCATGTATGGAAAGTTCTCTTTCATAATCTCATAAAGAAGAGACTCTGTGCCTTGTGACACCACTTCAGGTATACCTATGTGGCAAATGTTGGTTTTCTTCGAGTTATCCCAGAGCTGTCTGAGAGAATGATCCATTTTTGCCTTCCATTTCTCTACCTCTTTGTAGGTTTGGAAGCATTCAAAAGCTTTGTCTTCCGTGTCAGAAATCCTTTCTTCTGCTTGCTCCGTTCCGTTACTGAGGGATTCTACTTTGTTTCTCAGATCTTTAAGGGCTGCAACTTCTTGTCTCAATGTGTCAAAATCTTTGATCATTTGATCTTTGAATTCCTTGACTTCTTGAGACAATTTTTGAAATGCTCCTAGAGCATTTCAAAAGCACTGGAAGCTCCCATGCTTCCCATTTTTCCTCTATTTTATTGATCTTGTTTGCAATCCAAATTCTGAATTCGATTTCTGACATCTCAGCCATCTGTTTATGCATAGGATCCTCACTTGTGTCCACCAAATTATTCTGGGGGGGGGGGTTGACCTAGTCTCGTTGCTCATGTTTCCAGAGCTTTTCCATTGATTCCACCCCATGATTAATTTTACACCATTTGGCTGGATGAGTAGATAAGGACAATTTGTGCTGGGTGTTCTAGAAGTAGTGATTGACCAGTCCTTTGCTTGAAAGCTTGGGCTGTTGTCTGTACCTTTTCCCCTGGAGTTTTGCCAAGGACTCATTGAGAGCTACTGCTTGCGAAACTGAGGACCTTCTTGGTGTGGTGGGGTTAAGTGACTCTGTCTTTTTTGCAGCTGGTCTTTGTCTTACCCTAGAGAATCTGTTACTCTCGATTGAAATCTGAGTTCTGAAGGAATACCAGCAGTTAAGTCACTGCACCCCTCACAGGCAACAATTGGAAAAGCCAAATCAAACCTTCCCACTACCACACACCCAGGGTACCACTTTGGAAAGTCTTTGGGTGATTGGTCCAGTTGAAGAAGTCCCAATCAATTGTCCTAGCCAGCACCAATCTCTAATGGAAGAGTTAAAAAGTCTCTGACAACTAGACAGCAGGGATCTGCTGGAAGCTCTAGTATAATTCACTCCAGTGCTCTGTGAGATCAGGAGGGCGCCCCCCCCCAGCAAGTAGATTAGTTTGGGAAGTTTGATGCCTCTTTCCCCACCTTGCCCCTCTGTCACACTCAGTTGGTGGTAACAGTTGTGATCCAGTTTCCTCCAATGAGCAGATGCTCCACCTGCCTGGGTCACAGTGAGGTCTGTGGCACCTCAACCAGTCCGCTACTCACTGTCACTGTTTGGCAGGGGGAGGTGAGGCCTGACAACCTGGGTACTTGATGGGGCTGGGGCAATTCACTCAGTTCCAGCCCTGTCCCTGATTGATGTTGTTACTGGAACAGAACAAGTTTGCAGAATTTATTTCTGTCAAGGCTATTTTCCCTGATCAGACTGGGGCTGCAAATAGGTCTGACTCAGTCTGTCAGTTCTAGGCCTTTGTCTCAGCTGTCATCCCCTGAGGGTCAGGTTAGTCTGAAGGTAAGCAAAGTAACCTCTCAGGGAGTATTCTAATCCCTGTGCTCTGTCCTGGCTGGTACCGCCTCAGGCATATCCTTCATGTGCCTTGGTTGCCATTCTGTTCTGCCAGTGGCTACCACTGGAGAAGCCGCCAGGTTCCCCTGGCTGCCCAATAGACTGGGAGTATCTGCTCAAAACATCACAAGGGGTGCATCTCTCCTGCTGTTTCGTGCCTTAGGAGACCTTCTTTCCAGCTGGGTCTCCTCTTGGGTCACTCCCCTCTCACCACTCTGAGCCAAAGAATCAGCACAGATCAGGAACAGTCTGCGCCCCGTCCATACCCCTCGAGAAAATCTCCAAGAATCCGACTCTGTGGGGGACAGGCCTCCAGACCTTGGGATGAGAGTGGAGGGGAATACCAGGAACTCAAACTTGCAGGTAGAGAGTATATACAGTTTTATGCCTGGTGGGAGAGTGCCGTGGCACTCTAGTAGGGGAAGGAGGTCTGGTTTTTAGAGGGTCTCTCCCGTGGGGTAGAGTGGGGGGACATCTGAACTCTGCTCACTTGTTTGTATGGAGGTATGGAGTATACTGTGAGCCTCTCTCATGGGGGAGGGGACTCCTGTCCGCTTGGTGATGTGCTCTGTACCTCTTTGTTTGTGTCCTCGGGGTCTCAGGTCGCCCCAGCAGGGTTGATGTGTGTTCTTCGATCTTTTCTTTTGGTTCAGAACCAAACCATCAGCTTTCTTGCTGAGTTTCTGTCCTTTAACTCTCCTTCTGGATGGGAACCTCTGCCGAAAGCTGGCTACAGATCGCCATCTTGGCTCCTCCCTCCCTGGCACATTTCTTAAACTGATGGAAACTATCTATGACAAATGCACAGCTAAATTTTTACTGAATGGAGTAAAACTGAAAGCTTTTCCTCTTAGATCTGGAACCAGACAACCTGTCCTCTGTCACCATTACTATTCAACATAGTGCTCGAAGTTCTAGCCAGCACAATTAGGCAAGATGAGAAAATAAAGGGCATCCAAATAGGAGCAATGGAGGTCAAGCTCTCCCTCCTTGCTGACAATATGATCTTATACTTAGAGAACCCCAAAGACTGAACCACAAGACTCCTGGAAGTCATCAAAAAATACAGTAATGTACAGGATATAAAATCAATGTCTACAGGTCAGTAGCCTTTGTATATGCAATAAGAGTCAAGATGAGAGGCTAATAAAGGACACAACCCCTTTCACCATAGCTTCAAAAATATTGAAATACCTAGGAATATACTTTATAAAAGAGGTGAAGGACCTCTATAACGAAAACTATGAAATCTTAAGGAAGGAAATAGCAGAGGATATTAACAAATGGAAGAACATACCATGCTCATGGCTGGGAAGAATTAACATTGTTAAAATGTCTATACTTCCCAAAGAAATCTACAGCTTCAATGCCATCCCTATTAAAATACCAAAATTGTGCTTTCAAGACTTGGAAAAAATGATTATGCATTTCTCTTGGAACCAGAAAAAAAAACGTATAGATAAGGCAGTTCTTGGTAATAAAAACAAAGCTGGGGGCATTAGCATACCAGATTTTAGGGTGTAATACAAAGCCATAGCAGTCAAGACAGCATGGTACTGGCACAAAAATAGAGACATAAACATTTGGAATCTAATACAAAACTAGGAAATGAAACTAACATCTTACAACCACCTAATCTTCAATAAACCAAACAAGAACATACCTTGGGGGAAAGACTCCCTATTCAATAAATGGTGCTGGGAGAACTAGATATCCACATGTGAAAGACTGAAACTGGACCCACTCCTTTCTGCACACACAAAAATGGATTCAAGATGGATAAAGGACTTAAATTTAATGCATGAAACAGTAAAAATCCTCAAAGAAAGCATAGGAAAAACAATGGAAGATATCAGCCTGGGGAAAGACTTCATGAAGAAGACTGTCATGGCAATTACAACAACAACAAAAATAAACAAATGAGACTTAATTTAATTGAAAAGCTTCTGTACAGCTAAGGAGAAAACAGCCAAAGCAAATAGATAACCTACACAATGGGAAAGCATATTTGCATATTTTGAATCAGACAAAAGCTTGATAACTGGGATCTATAGAGAACTCAAATTAATCCACATGAAAAAAGCCAACAATCCCATATATCAATAGGCAAGAGAGATACCTTGCCTATTGATAGAGGGAGCAATGGAGGTCAAACTCTCCTTCACCTCCCAGTAGAACCTTCTCTAAAGGAGATAGTCTAATGGTTAATAAACATATGAGAAAATGCTCATCATCTCTAATTATTAGAGAAATGCAAATCAAAACCACCCTGAGATACCATCTAACCCCAGCAAGAATGGCCCACATCACAAAACCTCAAAACAACAGATGCTGCCGTGGATGTGGAGAGAAGGGAACACTTTTACACAGCTGGTGAGACTGCAAACTAATACAACCGTTTTGGAAGGAAGTATGGAGAACCCTCAAAAAACTCAAGCTAGACCTCCCATTTTATCCTGCAATCTCATTACTGGGCATCTACACAGAAGGAAAAAAATCCTTTTATCATAAGAACACTTGCACTGGACTATTTATTCCAGTTCAATTTACGATTGCCAAAAAGTGGAAGTAGCCTAAATGCCCACCAACTCAGGAATGGATTGACAAGCTGTGGTATATGTACACCATGGAATACTATACACTCATTAAAAATGGAGACTTTACAGCCTTTGTATTAACCTGGATGGAAGTGGAACACATCATTCTTTAGTAAAGCATCATAAGAATGGAGAAGCATGAATCCTATGTACTCAATTTTGATATGAGGACAACTAATGACAATTAATGGAATGGTGAGGGTGGGAGAAGGGAAGAGCAGAGAGGGAAATAAGGAGGGAGGGATGAGGGAAAGGAAGAGCAGAGAGAGGGAAGTAGGAAGGGGTGTGGGGTCTTGGTGTGTGACACAACTTTTGAAGGCAAGACACAATTGTAAGAGGGTCTTTACCTAACAAATACATTAAGTGTAACCTGGTTTCTTGTATCCTCAATGAATCCCCAACAATAAAAAGAAAGAGATTTATCAATTAAAGAATAATTAAATTATTTTAAAAGAATCAATTTTTAAAATTTAATTTAAAAATAATTAATAAATCTTTTAATGATAGCATATGGAAGCCTCAATGCTGACTTAAGCATTATACCAGATATCCATGTAACAAAAACACTTGTACTTTCTTAATAATTTGAAAATTTTTGAGGTAAAAACATAAAAATATTGCACCACACATAGATATTTGTCAGAGAGTCTACATCTTGGATGATCACATTATTCATGTATAGCTAGAGAAAAGGAAAGTCCACCAAGGAAAATAAATCCAGCAAATTCATTTTTCAAATTCTTTAAGGCACACCTCTTATAGTCCCCTAGTGACTTATAATGGTGGTAGGCTTTGTTTCCTAGTGGTTTATTGTTGTCACTTGGTCCTATAGGAACGTACTAGGAAGGAGAAGAAGGTCTACAAAAGGAAATCAGTGCAGGTCAAGGGGGCCAATAGGCAGAAAAAAAAATAGGCACACATTTAAATTAGAAAAACAAGTGGGACAGGGGCTCATGGAAAAGAGTTAGCCAGAACACTGATTTCTGGGAAGGAAAAGCTGAAAAGCAGAGGCCACTTGGAAAAACTGTGTAGTGAACCCATGGGGTAAACCTAAGATCAGAGGAGCAGCAGGATCTTACTAAAAAAATTAAGGCTACTGAATGTACTGCTGTCAGTAAGGAAACTGGTGAAACTGGGTTACACATGTCATGTGTTTATGCCAGCTAAATACAAAGAATTGTTCACCATAATATGCAAATTCATTACTCTCACCAAGAAAAAAGGTTATCTCTTACATTGTCACTACATTGTTTTGAGATCTGGCATGTACTCTCTCAGGATGATACCACATGAAGCTCACTGTTCCTTTTAGTGTTGCCAGGATAGTAAATAGACTTTTCTGGCTTAAGTTGTTGAAGAAACCTGGGAGGACAGTGAGAACTGCTGATCCCACTGGTGGTTGTGGTGGTGCAAAGAAGGGGTCAGTAGAGATAGCTGGCTTCCAGTGAGTTAAAGATCAACAACATTGATTCTAAATTGAGTCTCAGTTGAGAAGGAAAGGTTTTGCATAAGTTTATATATTTAATGCAATAGAAAACCTGAGCATGAATTCTGGAGGGTATAGGTATCCTGAGGCCTCTTTAGCCACATAAGGTTTGATGTTTCCTCCTTCCTGCACACAGACATATGAGTCATAGCCCCTGTCCTCCCTGAGGCCTTTTTCTCAGGCCAAGGGCAGTGGCAGTTGGAGAATGACTAGATGTGAATTCCTACTGATTGGTATATATGCTCTCTACTTCCAGAATGCACTAGTACCAAAATGTTCCTCATCATTTCCAGGTGTCCATGCTAAGTCTTTCCCGGAGATTCTTGGCTTTTCACAGGCCAGATGGTCCAGCTCTAAGGGGCCTATCTCCCTCTTACTACATTTTTCACTTTGTTTCCACCATGACTCAAATCACCAGCATTCTTGATTTACTTAAACACTGAGGGTCAAAGGAGACTCCCTTGTTATGTGTTGCTGCCTTAGCAGGCTTCAGGCCAACTCCTTTGATTTTTTTCTTCCTTTGATATGAGACTACCTTGGATTCACCAAAACGCTATAATAGACACAGATGGAATTTCACTGTTTTCTTAACTCTGTACACACTCCTAGACTGCCTACATTCTACCATGAAAATGTCTAATAACAATAGTGAAAACAGATAATATTTTACTGATTCTTTGACCCCCTCTAAGAATGGAGGGAACTCTGGTTTACATTTAGTCACCATACCCAACAGAGCCTCCTTTATGCTGTGCCAACAATTGAAAGGCCTCTGCCTGTCACTTTTAGTGTCACTATTGCCCTTCTCTTTCTCCTAGTAATAAGCCTTTATTCATGCTTTTATTATCTTGTTGGACACTTCCAAGGTACTGTCACTTTCATGGGGGCCTCCTGAGTTGTAATCATAGTGACTAATGGTGAAATTTTCCTCAGGAGATGGTTACTCACCTTTATTGCTGCTACCCTCAATACTCCAGTTGAGCTGTTCTTCATTCTTGTGAATGAATGGGTCTGTGGCTAAGACAAATTAGAGCTATTTTTTTTCTTCACTTCCCATTTTCAAGAACCTACAAGAGGCCTGAGTCTATTCTTCCCCACTTAATACAAGAACCATTTTCCAGAGACAATGTTGTGGAGTGGGTTCATTGTTCTACAACCTATTGTGCCCTTACACCTAATTTTTTGGCAATATGCCCCTAGCCTCCAGCACCCCAAGCCACACAACTATTTGTTTCTTACATTTACTTAGAATCTTAGCAAACTAGGTGGGTAGTTCACTGGGCTGTCAGATAGTTGTAAGCTGATCACTATATATGGAAGAAAACATATTAATGGCTTCTTGATTAATACCTAATTTGATAGCTTCACTAAAAGCCACTCATTTCTCTCTCCTTCATATATTGTAGTAACTTTTTAATTTTCCATGATGCCTTATTGGATTTTTTCTCCTATAAGATAGCCCCTTCCTGTACATGCAGCAGCATGAACGTGGCGGGATTCATTATACGAATGGGCATTCAAATCTCACCATGGAAACCCTCACAGATATTTGTAAGTATTAGTAGTATGTGAAAAACTCATTCTATGCCCTTAAGTGTGCTCTTTAGTTCATTCAGTGAAGAGGCAGGTAGCAAAAAAGTGGGGGCTTCCTGACAAATGTGTTCATGAAACAATTCTTTCTGCTGCCTCACTACCTTCAGACTTCTAAGGATTAGATAGTTGGCTCTTCACAACCCACCCTAGACAAAGGGATTGGTTCTTCTATCCATTTATGTGCCCTGCCTGCAAGCAGCTCATTGAAAACTCTATCTTCTTAACCTGTAACCACATATAATTTTTGCCTTGGAAGCAAAATTTATAGTGCCTTCCTGATGTTTGGGGCACATTCTTTCAACTTTCTACGTTTCCCACTCTTTCCCTGTATCCCTCTTAACATCTCTGCCAGATATGCTCAGATGTGAGAAATATATTCCAACTATGTCCCAAGTGCTCCTGAAAAATATTTCTTCCCTGTCCTCTCTGGATGAAATTGTATACTGGAACTGGGTTATGCTGATCTGTGAGATATTGTTTGTATGTCTTTCCAACTCCACTTTCAGGGGTGCCACGTTATAGATTAAAACCATCATCCATGGTGGAAAAATTTACATAATATAAACTGGCAAATACTACAAAAAGGAGCTTTTCCCTTTCTTCTGCCTAGGTTGTTAAAATATTTACCTATACACCACTGAGTATAAATATGTGATTGAGCTTAAATATGGAGAACCTCAGAAAGTGGGAAAACACACAAAACAGTAAATACAATTACATCACAGAACCCCAACCATTTCCTGTAAGCTTTTCACCTGGTCCATCTCTAACACTTTCCTGTGTTCTCTTGTCCAATCTTGGGGACTACGAATTTCCTCCACAATCGTGATAAAAGACCTCCTGTGAGAGACCACAAGGTCTATGCCAAGCTTCAATAATTTATGGCAAATCTCTCTTCACCATTTCTTGTGCAGAGTTACAAGTTACAAGTTTTGAGTTTATATTTTACAAAGAAGGAATCAAATCACACTTCAGAGGTCATGACTCAGTTTCTCTCTGTATTGTGTTCTTGCTTCTCCACTTGACACAAGTGGTTCACAGTTCAAGTTGAATGAGCAAAGCCTACAGTTCCATGACTTTCTGAAACCCTGGCACTGTCGTATATTATCATGCATCACATAATGATATTTCAGTCAACGATGGACCACACACATATTACTGTGTACCATAAGATTAGAATAGCTTTTCTTTTACTGTGCCTATTCTGCACTTAGGTATGTCTTGATACAAAAATACATATCATTGTGTTTCAATTGCCCATGATATTCCATATAGTAGTATGCTGTATAGGTTGTAGCCTAGAGCAATAAGCTATACCATACCGCCTAGGTGCGAAGTAAGGCTATGCCATCTAGATTTATGTAAGGGCACTCTACAATGGCTACAGAACCATGAAATTGCCTAATGATGCATTTCTCAGAATGTATCCCTGTCATTCAGCAGCATATGACTATAATTCAGGAACTCGCTCAGAATTGAATAGGAGTAAAAGTCATGAGATTCTCTTACACCTGTTACCCTGATCTCACAGGTTGAAATCATAACAGATGGGGACTTCCTCACTGACACGTGCAAAAAAGGTCTGTTCTTGCCTCCTTTCTGACTTCAAAACATCATCACCCCTGAGATCTTTTGTACTCAGACTCTGAATAAGAGATTCTTTCAGTTTCTTGGAAACATCTTGCTTCTTAAAGGGATGAGACTCTTTCACTATGGCAGAATCTGCTAGTGCTTTGTATTTCCTAACTTTGAAAGTAGAGTGGGAAGTAATGTGTGCTGCATCCAGATATACTACACAAATCCCCCGACATGCTCTTCAATTGATCTTGCATCCCAGTTCTTATTTACTGGAATGGAGATGGCCAGGGTTATCCGGGAAGCAATAGATCAAAGACTTGTTTCCTGAGTGATGGCATGGAGGAGTGCTACCCTCAGATCTGGAAAACAGTTCTTGATTTATGTGGCAAGAAATAAACATGTTTTGTTGGAGTCATTATTCTCTTGAGATCTTTTTTGTTACAAAAGTTTAGCCTGCTAGAAGAAATATGCGTGCACATATAAAAGCTCAGTTTTGTTTTGTTTTGCACTCATATATGTCCCAAACATTCTTCTCAAGCTTTTGGCCCTGTTTTTGAGAGTCCTGAAAAAATGTGTCACAATTCTGAATCTCTGATGAAAAGTTCTGCTGTTGAATTTTTTTGTGTGTGTGCTGTTGATGATCATTAGCCTTTTGAGTCCATGGGCCAGGACAACCCCTCCCTCTGCCATAGGCCCAGTATATTCAGAGACTTTGCTAGGACACTGTACACGGACATGGTTCTGTGGTACAAAGGCATGGTTCCTGCCTTTCTTACTGTCTTACTAGCAAATATCCTAAAATTGTGTTCTTGGGCCACAAAGTCCCGTTACATGCTGTCTTGAACAACGATTTGTATGAGATAGCTGGAGAGCAACTGGAGAAATTTTAATATTTACTGGATATTTAAGATATTTAAATATGTACTAAGGTGGTGCTTCCTGGTGATCTTTCAAGGAGCAGGATGGAAGGTGGGCTTTGGCAGCGCAGAAGTCGCACCTGCCCAGAATGGTCTGTGACCTGGAGACCTTGGTCTTCCAAGTGCCTGCAGGTGGGCCAGGGCACACGTAGTGGGCTGGGTTTGGGTGGATGCCCTGCAGCGTGGGGCACCGGGTAAATCGCCCAGCAGGTCTCTGGAGGGCCCAAGTCTGTGCAGGGCAGGCCACCATAGCTCCGCTCATCCTGCCTCTGTGGCAGCCAAGGAGAGCCAAGAGCATGTGTGAGCCAGGTAGAGGGGGCCCCTGCTCCCCTAGATGGTGGAAGAGGACTGTCAAGGCTTGGTTCTGTGCATTCACCCTTCATTGCAGGCTGCAGTGGGAGGCCCTACATATCTGGGTGTGGGGTCAATGGCCCCAGCACAAAGCTCTCCACCCCACCCACAGTAGGCACCAGCATCATAGGGCAGTTTTCACAGTAAAGGTGCAAGGCTTCACCCCCAGAGACACTGGGGTGGGGTCCAGCATGGATGATTTTTTAAGCTCTTGGTAGGCAGCCAGGATTGAGAACCATAAGGGGTCTGAGTGCCAGGTCCAGATGAACTGGCTGTGTATAAGGTCCCCTCCTCTCGAGAGAAGCAGGGAAACCCTAAGTGTGGTCCCCACACCAGGGGCCAGCCAGGCACTGTACAAAGTTCTTACCTCATCTTGTCCTTTTACAAAGGAAAAATCTGGGACTCAGAATAAGCAACTAAACCAGAGAAAAACTGATGTGAGTTTGGAGCTATGAGTGTGTAGTATAAACGATGAAGATGGCTGTAAGGATAGAGAAGGGTGCATCTCAGCCTCCATCTTGGCCATGGGCTCACCCTACCTCCCAGGAGCCCAGGTGTTCCTTCTTCAGGTTACAAGTTGAGTTACTGTTCCTTTCTGGTCAGCTGTCCTGCTGTTCCAGTTTCTAGAATCTTGAACCACTTCCCAGTGGCTTCTGCCTCAATCCCTCTACCTGCCCCAGCAGCTCCCCTAGTCCAGTGGCTAGGGAGTACACTCAGGCTCAGGACACTGCCCTGTGTCTGACTGGTTCAGGACCGGCCCAGATGTTTTCATATCACCCTTGGTCAAGTGGTCTGACCAATTTATGTGGGCCTCCTGCCTGGCCTATGTATGGAAGCTTAAAGGGTCACAGCTTGGATCTGCCTCCACAAGACAGAGGTTGTACACAGGTGAGGGATACAACATCACGCTCAACTTGAATATCTTTCCTAGACAGGCAACTTGGAATGGAGTTTCTCCCTGTACTGCTGAAAGCTTGTTCCTCAGCAAAAGAAGCTTAGAAAAAGTGACCTCTACTTGTCAGGATTTAAAGTTGATGCAGTTGAGGCAGGGCTTAGTTCAGTGGGCTGATTGCATAGCTTCCTGCATCTGGGTTTGGAAAGAGATGAGTTTAGCAACCCTAAGAGCAGCACCAAGAAAGCACAGCAAGGAAGCAGAATGCCAGGAGCCTTGGGAAGCAGCTCTGCCTGGGCTGGGCAGCCCTGGAGGTACAGCCCTTCTGAGCTCAGCCCACCTGATCCCAGAATATGCTTATTCTTTGTTTTCATTTCCAAGGATTCCATGTGGATGAGAATCTAGTCTCCCCATTATTGGGAGTGTAGAATCAGAATAACAGCAATAGTACTTACCACACAGGAACTTTGGCAACAGGAGTGCTGCACAAATTAGCTTTCTTATTGCTGACTGTGTGACTAGGGACAATACTTGACCCTCTCTGTACTTGTATTATTTTAAAACAGAAATAAAAATAGAGACAGAGAGACTGTGAAGTACTCAAAAAATAAACAAAAATAAATGTGCACCAAGATATTATGAATTTTGATAATGGTGTTGATTTTAAGAAGTAAAATTCCTCAGTTTTAAATATGTACACTGAGGGGAGGGGCAAGATGGCCGACTGGAAGCAGCTTCTGACAGAGACTCCTGTCCAAAAGGAAAGATAACCTCCAGAAACTGCCCAATTGAGCTGAAGACTGGGAGGCCAGTCGAGGGAGAGAGAGAGAGAGAGAGAGAAGTGATAACTGCAGGTCACCTCTGAGGCAAGCTGTGACTTCAAGAAACCAAGCTTCAGGCAGAAAAACTGAACTAAAGTTTTCTGCCATTCTGAACTTCAAGGACACCATTCCCCCTTACCTGACGCACCAGAAGCCTGACCTCTCCTGAAACTGAGGGAGGAGGACTTGAGCAACACTCACCCTCCCTATCTGCTGGACCAGGTGGCCCACCAGGTAAGAGACTCTGGGGCACCACCAAGCCCCCGCCAGCCTCCAAGCCAGGGACACCGCCAGGACCCCCGAGTGGCTCCAATCCGTGCCCCACCAGGCCTCAGCCCACCGCCTGCAGCAGCCAGGAACTCCGGAGGGCCTTGCCCCGCGGCCAGCAGTGGCCAGGAAGTCAATCAGGTCTCCTGTGAGGTGCTAATTTGTGCCCTGCCCAGCCTCAGCTTACAGCCCTCTGGGACCCCTGCCTGCCACCAATCCGTGCCCCAGGCCCACTACCCACAGTGGCCAAGAACTCCACTCTTCTGGGACACCTGTGGGGCCACAATTGACACCCCACTGGGCCTTGGCCCACCACCAGCAGTGGCCAGGAAGTCTGCTGGGACTCCCACCGGCCTCAGCTCACAGCCCTCCGGGACCCCCACCCTGCTCCAATCTGTGCCCCAGGCCCACTGCCCACAGTGACTAGGAATTCCACTCAGCTGGGACCTCCGCTCGACCCCCATTAGCATCCCGCTGGACCTTGGCCTGCCACCAGGAGTGGCTAGGAACTCTGCTGGGACTCCCGACCAGAGCCCATCTGTGCCCCAACCGGCATCAGCCTGCTGCCTGCCAAGACACCCATGTGGCTCTGATCTGTGCCCTCCGGGACTCGGCCCTCCACTTGTAGCAGCTAGGGACTCCACCGGGCCTCAGCTGGCTGCCTGGCCTGCTGTGGCCAGGGACTCTGCCTGCTGCCCACACTCGCCAAGGGCTACACCAGGAACCTGCTAGGCCTCCACCTGCCAGGCCTCCGCCTTCCTGCCTGGCCCAGGAATTCCGGGAGCCACACAACCCGCCTCCTCCCCTACCCTCTCTGCCTCTGCACCAGCCCAGCTCATCTGGTCAGGGAATCAGGAGGCTGTGTGACACATACTCTAATTCCAAAGTCCTCCTCCAAGCCAGAGAATGCTGGAGACATGGGCTCCCTTTGCAAAGGCCACCAGATCCCCCATCCCATGCCCTGCTGCTTGATCTGGGTGTGCCACACTACTGAGCTGCTCCTACAGCCAGAACTCCCTGGGTGGGGCAGCCACAGAGGAGCTACACAGGGTCACTCCCTACAAAGATCCAGTAACAAAAGAGTGATCTTGCTGGGTCCAATCTGGGAGAGACACCTCCCCAACTCTGAGGACGGTCATAGGCAACAGTGAAAAATAATCATGAGGCAGAATCAAAAGAAAAACTCTGGCAATATGAATAATCAGAGTAGATCAACTCCCCCAAGGAACAACAAGGTAGATACAGCACAAGATCTCTTGCATAAGCAAATGGCTGAGATGTCAGAAATCAAATTCAGACTCTGGAGAGCAAATAAGATCAGCAGAATGGAGGAAAACATGGAATTAGAATTTCAGGCAACAATCAAAAAGATGACTCAAAAGATGTCTCAAGAAGTCAACAAATTCAAAGACAAAATGACCACAGATTTTGACACATTGAGAGAAATTGCAGCCCTCGAAGATGTGAGAAATACAGTAGAATCCCTCAGTAACAGAATGGAGCAAGCAGAAGACAGGATTTCTGACATGGAAGACAAAGGTTTTCAACGCTCCCAAACTTCCAAAGGGGAAGAGAAATGGAAGGCAAAAACAGATCATTATCTCAGACAGCTCTGGGACAACTCGAAGAAAAACAATATTCACCTTATAGGGATACCTGGAAACAATGAAGTGGCATCACAAGGCACAGAGTCTCTTCTTTATGAGATTATGAAAGAGAACTTTCCAGACATGCCAAGAGATTCTGAAATTCAGATAGCTGACAGTTTCAGAACCCCAGCATGACTCAACCCAAACTCAACCTCAGAGTTGGGGAGGTGTCTCTCCCAGATCAGACCCAGCAGGATCACTCTGTTATTACTGGATCTTTGTAACAACATAAGGCATCCCCCAGGCACATCATAATTAAGTTCACAAAAGTTAATATGAAGGAAATTGAAGGAAAAATTCTGAAAGCAGCCAGATGTAAGAAACCCATTTTACCACATTTTTTTTTATTTTTTACCAAATCCATTACCAAATTTTTTGGAACAAAATGACAACGAAGACAAGAATTATCAGAACCTCTGGGATACTGCAGAGGCAGTCCTAAGAGGGAAATTTATAGCACTGCAAGCCTTCCTCAAGAAAATGGAAAGAAGGAAGTTAACAACTTAATGGGACATCTTAAGCAACTGGAGAAGGAAGAATATTCCAACCCCAAACTGAGCAGAATAAAAGAAATAACCAAAATTAGAGCAGAACTAAATGAAATTGAAAACAAAAGAATTATACAACAGATCAATAAATCAAAAGGTTGGTTTTTTGAAAAGGTCAATAAAATAGATAAACCTTTGGCGAACCTAATCAGGAAAAAAAGAATCAAATATCTAATTTCATCAATCAGAAATGGTAAAGACAAAATAACAACAGACCCCTCAGAAATTCAAAAACTACTTAATGAATATTACAAGAAACTTTGCTTTCAGAAATATGAAAATCTGAAGGAAATTGACCAATACTTGGAAGCATACCGCCTACGAAGACAGCCAGAACGTAATGGAAATGTTAAACAGGCCTATATCAAGTTCTGAAATAGCATTAACTATAAAAAAAACTCCCTAAAAAGAAAAGCCCAGGACCAAATGGCTTCATGTCAGAATTCTACCAAACCTTTAAAGAACTAGTACCTATATTACTAAACCTCTTCCAAAATATAGTAAAGGAAGGAATACTACCTAGCACATTCTATGAAGCAAACATCACCTTGATCTCTAAACAGGGAGAGACCCAATAAGAAAAGAAAACTATAGACCAATATCACTAATGAATATTGATGCAAAAATATTTAACAAGATACTAACAAACAGAATCCAACAATACATCAAACAAATTATACACCATGACCAAGTGGGCTTTATCCCAGGGTCTCAAGGCTGG
>CAUYON010087753.1:0-15854 GCA_963573935.1 Arctocebus calabarensis
CTAGTGGAAAACAGACAATATAAAACTAAAATGCTATTTGGCTTCTTTAATTGGTTAAGAGCACAAAATGTAACAGGCAAAAGGTCTGTTTTAAATTAAAAAGCTATTTTTTTGTTAAATTCTCCCCAAGACAGATTTATATACACCCACAAAAATGGTGTGTGAAGGAAAGCTATCATACACAAGAAGTTGTATCCTGAATTCTTCAAGGGAAACAGCTATTGAAAGAGGAATTAATACAGAGTAAGCAATAGGTTAATAATTTTTAAAACTGAATCTTCAAATGCTGCATGGCACAAATCTATACTATATAAAATACTGCTAGGTTCAAAGGAAAAAGTCTGCACAATTTTTAGCAAAAATGCTTTTCCAGAAAAGCAAATCAAAACAATACAATCAGCAGACCAAGGAGGCTACAGCTAGACATCAGCTACAACTTCTCTTATCTGTGCTGGAACATATTATTTATCCCAGAACAGACTAAAATTTCAGGACAGAACAGGGACATTTTTTAACATTTCTTACTTTACCCATTTTAAGTTCTCTGTTTCTTCCCCCCACCCACTTGGCAATCCAGCATGATCCAGCAGAAAGAGAACCTTCTTAGAACCAGCTATTTTATTTTTCTTTCTATGGCAAGACTGTCATGGAGCCTGGATATTTCAGGCTCATATGCATCCATGACCAGTGTCCCACTGTGGTCAAAAAACTTAGCAATGGACTTGGTGAACTCAGCTTCCCGCTGCTGCTTTGTTCTCCCACTGATGAAGGTCAGCTTCAGGGTGTATTTGTCATCAAACCTAAGCATGAGGAAAAAGATAAATCAAAAAATAAAAACAAACATTTTACAATATGACACACCAAGTATTTCCAAAGTAATAAGTTAGGTATGGTGATATATAGAACACACCTATCTTTCAAAATAAAAACAAAAGAAAACAACCACCCACGCCTAACTCCCTTCAAGATACTAGTTCTGATTCTTAAGTGTTAACACATCTTCCCTGATTTAGTTACTGTGTGCCTCTTTGACCTTGTAGACAATTAAACCATGTAGACCAACTTTTCTCAGTTCTAGACTTTGCACTTGCCATACAGGGTCCTCCTTAGTAGACTTTTATCTCCCACCTTACTGACTATCAGTTTCCCATCAGTTAATACTATATACTTGGACATAAACTTTTCTGGGAACGCCTTCCCAAACCCTCCCATTCTGGGTCAGATGTGTCTCCTTATCTTCTACACACATCACCAATCAATATTCAACTCTTTTTTTTTTTTTTTTTTGAGACAGAGCCTCAAGCTGTCACCCTGGATAGAGTCCCGTGGCATCACAGCTCACAGCAACCTCCAACTCCTGGGCTTAAGCGTTAAGTCTTCTTGCCTCCGCCTCTCAAGTAGCTGGGACTACAGGCGCCTGCCACAACGCCAGGCCATTTTTTGGTTGCAGCCGTCATTGTTGTTGGCAGGCCCAGGCTGGATTCAAACCCACCAGCTCAAGTGTACGTGGCTGGCGCCTTACCCGTTTAGCCACAGGTGCCGAGCCACAATGTTCAACTCTTATCTATTGACGTTATGTGTATGTATCTGTGTTCTTCACTAGACTGGGAAAGTTGTTTTTTTTTTGAGACAGAGCCTCAAGCTGTCACCCTGGATAGTGCCATGACATAACAGCTCACAGCAACCTCCAATTCCTGGGCTCAAGCGAGTCTCCTGCCTCCGCCTCCCAAGTAGCTGGGACTACAGGCGCCCGCCACAACGCCCGATCATTTTTTGGTTGCAGCCGTCATTGTTGTTTGGCGGGCCTGGGCTGGATTCGAACCCGCCAGCTCAGGTGTACATGGCTGGTGCCTTAGCCCGTTAAGCCACCGGTGCCGAGCCAGTTTTTTTTTTTTTTTTTTTTTTTGAGACAGAGTATCACCATGTCACCCTTGGTAGAGTGCCATGCATCACAACTCACAGCAACCTCAAACTCTTGGGCTTAAGCAATTCTTTTGCCTCAGCCTCCCAGGTAGCTCGGACTACAAGTGCCCACCACAATGCTCGGCTATTTTTTTGTTGTAGTTGTCATTGTTTTTTAGCTGGCCTGGGCCAGGCTCAAACCGGCCAGCCTTGGTGCATCTGGTTAGTGCTGTAACCACTATGCCACAGGCACCAAGCATAGACTGGGAGATTCTTGAGGGCTAGGGTTTTTGTCTTGTTTCTTATTTTGCTCTTAGCTTGGTACTTGGCAAACAATCAAATATCTATGAATAAATGAAGATCCCTTATGTTTAAGGGTGCTCCTCAATTTCAGGCTGCTTGGTCCTTGCACTCTGTAGCCAATTTAGCTAACTCTGAGTTCTACTCTGATCCCAGGCCAGGGATGCCAACTGCTTTACTACATGAACTCCAGAGATTACCCAGGTATACCTTAAGGTACCTTGAAGGCCTTTTCTATTTCAACCCATTCAAGAGGATTTAATGACACCAATTTCTGGCAGGCTGACACTCCTCCCCACCTCTGTCCCATTAAGGCTTATTCTCAACCTTCCTAATGCCATGGCCCTTTAATACAGTTCTTGCCAGTCACAACCCACAGGTTCAGAACCACTGCATTAGGGCTTAGTCAGTGGATTGTCAAGCTAGTATTATCTTTCAATGAAGGAGATTCTTGACTCTCTATTTTTGTGTGTTTAAATGACAAAATTTCCACCTACTTTCTGGATTGTCATTAGAACAGTGTCTATCATTAAACTAGTGCTCAAAAAAAATCATAGTTCCTCAATATATTTTTGGTCTAGGCAATAATTTCCAAATTGGGTAACTAGTAGTAAAGGTCTTTGAACTATTTTCAGCACTTCAAAAGATCTTCTCAAGCTCTGAACCAATGGCTGCTGACCAACATCACAGTAATTTTTTGACTTCTAGGCCTAGTCCTATCGGTAGTTAACAGCTTTGATAGTGGGACATGATGAGTTGTGACCTGATGCATTTTAGAAATGGTTATTCATTAATTCAAATATTTATTGAGCCCTACTTATACGTGCCAGGCAGTTTTATATGGTAAGGATATGCCATAGTGAACACAATACAAATGTCTCCCTTTAGGAACTTTCATTTTACTGTGAGGAAATATTATTTAAAAAAATAAGGTACTCATTTAAATGTGGTAGACAGGAATGGCTTCACTAAGCAGATGTCTGAGCAGAGCTTTAAAGGTGGTAAAAGAACAAACTAACTGGAAAAGAAAAATTCCAGGGAGAAGGAGCAGCAAGTGCAAAGGTCCTGAGGCAAGAACATGCCTAGAATGTCTGAAGAACAGAAAGGGGCCAATGTGAACAGAATGGAGTTGGAGAAGATGAGAATCATGGGAGACAAGGGGTATGTTTACATATGTATGCGGAGTACAGAGAAGACATATGTGTGGACTTCTAAGACATACTTAGGATTCTAGGTTTTTCTTTGAGCAAGTTTCTATTTTTTTGGAGACAGAGTCTCAAGCTATCACCCTGGGTAGAGTGCTGTGGCATCACAACTCACAGCAACCTCAAACTCTTGGGTGTAAGCGATTCTCTTGCTTCAGCCTCCCAAGTAGCTGGAACTACAGGCTCCTGCCATAACGCCTGGCTTTTTTGTTGCAGTTGTCACTGTTTTAGCTGGCACAGGCCAGGTTCAAACCTGCCAGCTCAGTATATGTGGCCAGTGCCTACACACTGAGCTATGGGTGCTGCCCTCTTTGAGCAAGTTTTAAGCAAAGAACTGCGTTGTTCAGACTTATGTTTCAAAAGGATCATTTTGCCTGCTGTGCTGAAAACAGATCACAAGCAGGGAGAGCAGCTATTAGAACATTATTACAGTAACCTAAGTAAAAGATGATGGTAGCATGGAGATGGTAGATGGTCAGATGATATATGTAGATGGTAGAGCTAACAGGATTTGCTGACAGACTAGAGGAAGGGATTGAAAGAGAAATCCAAATGATTCCAGAGGGAGTATCTATAAGATGGCACTGCCATTTATTGAAATGGGGAAAACCAAGGAACGAGCAGGTTTGAATGAGGAACAGCAGAATTCGGTTTAACTATGAAATGCCTATTAGAGAGCAAAACAGGATACATAGAGAGTTCAGAGAAGGGAATTAGGATAAACAAACAGATTTAGAGATCTTCATCATATAGATGGTGTTTAAAATCTTGAAAGTCTACATAAATTTCACCTGGTAAGTAAATATAGACAGAAAAGAGGTCCCAGGAACAAGCCCTAGTGGCACTTCAAATTTAGATAAATGGGAGATGAAGAATCAAAACAGAGACTCAGGAACAGACATTAAGATACGAAGAAAATTAGAAACACATGGTATCCTAGACGCCTAGTTTTAAAAGTGTTACAAGGCTGGGTGAGGTAGACCTGAAATCCTAGCATTCCGAGAGGCCAGGGCAGGTGGTTTGCTTGAACTCAGTCAAGAACAGCCTCAGCAAAAGCAAAACCCTTCTCTAAAAATAGCCAGGCATTATGGGGGGTGGTGGGGGGTACCTATAGTCTCAGCTACTTGGGAGCCTGAGGCAAGGGGATCGCTTGAGCCCAGGAGTTTGAAGTTGCTGTGACACCACAGGACTCTACCTGGGGTGACAGAGTGAGACTCTGTCTCAAAAATAAATTTTTTTAAAAATAATAATTTAAAAAAAATTAAAAAGTGTTATTAAAAGGAGAATGATTAAACGTCAAATGCTACCGACAAGTAAGGTTAGATGAGGAAAGAGAAGTGAAGCTAAGAACACATTCAAGTGATAAGAGGAAAAGCAGAACAGAAGAATGAAAAGACTGTGTGAGAAACATAAAAGGGAAAGAAACATTATTTTTTAGTTGGGAGAAATCACAGTATATTTGTATGTTAGAAGGAATGACCCAGCAGCAGGAAATGAGAAGGGATAAAATCTAGAGGACCAATGAAGAAGGCTATAGATACCTGAAAAGAAGGCAGAGTATGACGAGTACTGCAAGTAGGTGAGTAGTGACTGGAGATTTCTGACAGCTTCTATGTTCTCAGTGGATAAACAGCTGACAATGGCTGCTGGCAGAGACTAATTAGGAGCCCTGGTCACTACTAGCCCAGCCCCCATAAACATTAATCATTGACACACAATAAAACTTTCTACACATCTAAGCTGTGCCAAGCTCTGGGTTAGGGCTGGGGACTCAGGGCCAAATGAGATAGTCCCTGCTTGGGCATCTAGTACATAGTGAATGATAAAGGAGCTCACATTTTGAGGTGAGCCTCTGAGACTTGTTTAAGTAACAATTATAGCTCCATATGAACAGTAATAATAATAGCTCCATATGAATAGTATAATTAACTTGTTTAAGTAAATAATTATAGCTCCGTATGAACAGGATTCAGAGATCAGCATAAAATGATCTTGAGAATACCTAGGAGTACCTGTCCCAGGCAAAGGTGTATTAGTGAAGGCTTCTTAGAAAAGGTGACAAGTTGGCTGGGAGCACGCCTGTAATTCTAGCACTCTGGGTGGCTGAAGCAGTGATTGCTTGAGCTCATGAGTTCGAGACCCCATTTCTACTAAAAAAAAATAGAAAAATTGAGGCAAGAGAATTGCTTGAGCCGGAGTTGGAGGTTGTTGTGAGCACTCTGCCCAGGACAACAGCTTGAGACTCTGTCTCCAAAAAAAAAAGAAAGAAAGAAAAAGAAAGATAATCAAGCCAGAGAGATTATGTTTACAGGCATAGAGTCACTAGGAAACCTGGACAACTCAGCAAATTGCATAAAATTGCTAGAGTAAGAATATATATTTTGGGAGGGATATGAAAGAGAACTGGAGCTGTCACTGCAACATGGATGCTGAAAGACTTCATGTGCTATAGGAGTTTAGATGATATACTGAATGCGCCGGGGAGCAACAGAATGGAAGACTCTTCACAGGGAGTCATGTAGCTTGTGACAGGTCTGAACAAGCCTTTCCTTGTCATTTTCACATCACAAGGTCTGGCAGCTATGGAACAAGACATCAGAATCAGATAGTATTCAGCTACTAAGTCTCTTTAAGAGGGGTGAGGGAGAAGACACAGTAAGGTAAGAGGAACAGAGCAAAAACACACATACTTCCTCTCTATCACCAATATGGCAATCGGTAAAAATCAGGAGAAAATGTGGAAAATCAGAACTCTCACACACTGCTAATGGGATTATAAAATGGGGAAGTCACTTTGGAAAACAGTCTGCCACTTCCTCAAATAACAGCCAAAAGGTGAAAAAAAGCTAAATGTCCATCAACTGACAGCACATAAACAAAATGTGATATATCCATGCAATGGAATAGTTGACCACTAAAAACAACTGAAGTATTTATAAATGTTACAGCATGGATGAACCTTGAAAGCATCACCTTAAGTGAAAGAAGCTTGTTATAAAAGACCACGTATTATAAGATTCCATTCATATGAAATGTTTATAAAAGGGAAACCTACATACAGAGAAAGTAGCCTGATAGTTGCTCAGGGCTAGGACGAATGAGAGGATAAGGAGGTACCAACTAAAAGGTATGGAGTTTCTTTTTGAGGTTATGAAAATGTTCTATTTTGACTTTGGTAATGGTTGCAAATATCTGCAAAAACATCAGAAACAATTAAACTGTACACGTTAAATGGGTGAACTATATCTCAATACAGCTGTTAAAAATACAAAAGTCTCAGTCTGAGCAAGAGGCCCTACCTCTACAAAAAATAGAAAACTTAGCCGGGCATGGTGGTTCCATGCCTGTAGTTTCAGTTACGTGGGAAGCCGAGGCAGTAGGATTGCTTGAGCCAAGAAGTTGAAGGTTGCAGTGAGCTACGATCACACCATCACATTCTAGTCAGGGCAACAGAGTAAGACTCTGTCTTAAAAATTAGAAAAAAACAAAAGTCAGAATGAAAATAATGAAATCAAGACATGGCTAGGTTCTAGATTTCTGTAACTCTGCTTGAGTGGCCTGGCAGAGGATAAAGATTTATGATGGCTGAGGCCAAAGGGCAGCTAGGGGACTACAAAGACTCAGCTGCAACATCGAAATGAAGGTCTGCTCCTTCTCTTCATAGGCATCTCCACAAACTGGCCATGAGAGAGGCCAAATGAAACTAATGCTATACCTACCTTCATATGTGAATAAATGTACTTATAATCTGAAGGCCTACTATGCACTGGGAAGTACACCATGTGTTTTTAGAAATAGTGACTAAAAGCATGAATTCTGAGCTCATACTTGGGCTGGAATGCCTGCTCTGCCACTTTTGAATTGTACGACTCTAGAAGAAATTAATTTAACCATTTGGGAGCCTGTATTCTTATCTATAAAATGGACATTCTAAGGTTTAAGTGAGATAATGTAGTTAACATAATACCCAATATATAATAAATGCTCAATAAACATTTGCTATTATTATAACTGGTATCTCACTTTACCAACAACTCTAGGAGTTATTATCCGATCCTACTAAAAGCTCAAATATTGTACATGACCTAGCCAGTTAAACAGGTGGAAAAAAACTGAGCTAGAACACAAACTCAGTTCAGCGTACCTATAAACTCTGGATTGTGCTTTTTCATGTTGCCCAGGGCACGGCTCCATATATTCTTGATTGCACTCATGGAATGCAGTTAGGATCACAGAAGACACAGAAGCTAATCGGGTTCTTCAAAGATAACTGATCTCACACTTTTGGCCTTTTTAGTTCTGCACTCTTAATTGTTTTAGTTAATTGGCCACCAGGAAAAAGAGAATCATTCTTCCACCTATGTACTTTCTCCCAAAGTTTATCCTCAGAGCATTTCTGTGATAATGCAATCTCAGAACTGCAGTGCTAGGAAAAATCTGGTAGATCACTCACACCCCTACACCCCTTTTTTCACTTTACATGACTAGCACTATGATCTACATAGAGTACAATAGTCTGCTGCTGATAATGACAATAGGGTTTAAAATCTGTAAGAATGGTCATACCTTTTAAGACTGGAGGACAACTGCCAAATATCATCAGGATCCATCCCTGTAGGATCTTTCCTGTGGGCCACGAGAAAGATGCTCTTTTCCTTATATGAGGTATAAATGGTCAGAATCCCCATCATCACAAAATAGGTTCAAATAAAGTTAAGGTGAAAACATACAAATATATAAAAGAGAAGTAACACGTGGTCCTAAAAATGATAGTTCTGCCTTGTTGCAGAAACACCAAAAATCTAGCTACTTCGTTTTCATCCTTATATTTATGTACTGAGAGAAGCAAGACTCTCTCTGATTAATGCTTAGAACATCCCCAAAAGGAAGAAAATTTGAAAGTACAAGGCATAAATGAGTTCTCATCTTTTACGATCAAGGACATGCATAAGAAGATACCTACTTTAAGACTTTGTTATAAATGTGCTTATTTCTTTATTAAAAAACAACTAATAATCACGGTGGTTTTTCCCCTATTCAAGGGTCAGCAGAAGTAACCCAAATAATTTACTGTAAGATCGTTACTTCCTACATATGTACTTATTATATTCAGTTTTGACAGTATTAACTACCATATTTGAGCACTTACCCTCTACCAAGGAACTGGCTTAAGAGCTTTGTGTACATTGCATCATCTAAATTTTATGAAGGATAAAGGCAGGAAAATACAGTGCAAAGTGTATGGAGTTTGGAGTGAGGCAGTCCTAGATTTGAGTCTTCACCTTTTACCAGTGTAACCATGACAAATTACTTTCTTCTCCAAATGTCCATACCTTCATCTCTAAAATAGGGATAATGCATGTACTGACTTACATATATGACACAGAAGACATTTATAATGGAAGTCACAACTACTATAAACAAAATATGATTATAAAATAAGAAGATCTTATTTTGTTTTAAACAAACACAACCAAATGAAGTGCTATCAAAACAGTTCTCTTGAGTGGCCACATTATTTGAAGTAATGTTGCTATTTATTGTTGTTTAAACCTCCCCCTCTGAACCTCTAAAATCTGATCCTTTCCTAATAACCTGGAATGTGTAGCTTAAAGCAGCCTGACCTAATGGGAAAAGTTCTGGGTTAGAAAGAAGAACTAGGCCTCGTTATCACTGTGTGCTTTGCTATTAAGTGCTCGTATTAGGATTACAATAACCTCTATAGTAATAATTAAAGAGAACTACAGATAAAATACCCACATTAAGCCTAAAATATCCATGACAGTTACTACATAAATCTATAGATATACATAGCTCATGATGTTAATTTCCAACATTAGCAGGTCCTAATATGAAAGTTTGAATTTTTTGCAGGGAAGATCAGTAGAGATTTTTAAAAATCATCACAGAAAACAAACCTGATCACACATAAAGGATATGATATGACACACAAAGCCAAAACAGGTTTGGACTCCGGAAAGGGGTGCATATAATCCCATATCAAAGCCACTATGGCAAAGAAACAGGAAATTGTACAGATGGTAAGGCGGCCATCAATTAGACCAAAATTCTCCACATACTTGTACTTTTCTAGAAGTACCTAGAGAAAAGAACAAAGAATCATGCCATCAGGAAAGGTTCCTTCCTAGTACTTACTTTTATTCTTCATTTCCATGATAAAATTGTGTTAAAAATCATACAAATTCTTTTTCGAGTAATTCCCTCCAACTGAGAGTTTACCCCTCCAAATAAGACTCGTGCCATTTAGATAGGACAGAATTCAAGAGAAAGACGTCAACTCCTCATATAAAAAACTTTAAATCCTGGTGTGTGCCACATCTTTTGGGGGCAAAACACAATTGTAAGAGGGACTTTACCTAACAAATGCAATCAGTGTAACCTGGTTTTTTGTACCCTCAATGAATCCCCAACAATAAAAAAAAAAAAAAACTTTAAATCCTAGGCCAGGCGAGGTGGCTCACGCCTATAATCCCAGCACACTAGGAGACCGAGGCAAGTGGATCACTCACGAGTTCCAGACCAGTCTGAACTACAGCGAGACCCTGTCTCTAAAAGTAGCCTGTAGTCCCAGCTACTTGGGAAGCTGAAGCAAGAGAATTGCTTGAGCCCAAGAGCGTGAGGTTGCTGTGAGCTGTGATGTCAAGGCCTTTGGGGGGGGGGGGGAGGTGGCAGCACAAAGCAAGACTCTGTCTCCAAAAAAAACCTTTATATTCTTAACTTTTCCCATAGTTAAACTTTTGTTTTTCTTTTATAAATTGAGATTACTAATCATGGATGACTGCCCTAAGCCTCAACCTTCTGTGTTCTAGGCCAGGGGTCTCCAATCTTTTTGGCAGCAGGAACTGATTTCGTGAAAGACAATTTTTCCATGAGGAGTACAGGGTAAAAATGTCTTTGGGATGATTCAAGCACATTACATTTATTATGTACTTTATTTCTATTATTATTACGTTGTAATATATAAATAATATATATATTACACCATAACGGAAAAATCAGTGGGAGCCCTGAGCTATTTTCCTGCAACTAGATGGTCCCTTTCTGAAGGTGGTAAGAAATGGTGACAGATGAAGCTTCACTTGCCCCACAGGACACCTCTTGTGGCCTAGTTCCTAATATGCCATCAACAGGTTTGGAGACTGCAGCTCTAGGCTAATTGATTTCAAAAACCCTAAATTACCAACTTTCCTGAGATAGCTAACATTTATATTTTAACATATTCCCCCCTACTTATTATGTAAGAATTTTAAAAACTGCTTTCTGGTTCCATTTTTAATACTGAAAACTAAAACCAAGTTACAGAAGAAAAAGATCCTCCAGGACAGGCCATGAGCTATATCCATGCTAACAAATCACCTCCTCAAGGAAGTACCTTTTTGGCAGAATCATCCAAAGAGTTTTTCACAGCTGATCCATCCCACTTATCAATTTTTACAGGCTTATCATCAATCTTCCACTGTAAAACAAATAGGAAAGTTGTATATCAAGGAACTTGGCATCTTACTGAAAGAAATATGAACTACTTCCTTAAGTGCATCCTCAAGTATACATAACATTTACTTTTTGTCTTCTGATGTTGGAGAGCTAGAAGATAAAATTTAAAATGAGGTTGAAGGAGACCAGGTCACTAGAATCAGGTGGTACTCATACGATGTTGCCAAATTCCATGCAGAGAATCAAAATCTATAAGCCCAGAACCAGAACACTTACATGGGTTACAGAAACTGTGTGATCTCAACTATTCTATGATCTTACCTCACTATGTTATGCAAATAAGACTATAGGAAAAAACTCCATTTGTACATCCTTTCATTCTGTGATCACAGACTCAGAAAATAAGAGATATGTGAAATTACAGACACTTAAAATGTGGAAGGTTTCTTTTAATAAACACTTAACAAAATGTGGAAGGTTTCTTTTAAGGAAACAGCAAATCCAGTAGTCTGTTGGAAACAACACTCAATATTTTATTACAAATCAAGGCCCAGACCCAGTCTTATCATCAGTTAGGCAGACAAACTCTGCTTCAATTTCCCTTATCTACAGAAATTTGTTAAATTTCCCAAACACTGCCATTCAGAGGGCAATATGTGATTTTCTCAAATATTTTTGGTGCAAGTTAAAAATGTTACAAATCATCAATTTAGCACCCCAAATTCAATTCCCCACTGGAGGTATGGAGGTTTTACTGCATACACATTAAAAAAAATACAGCAGAACCTCCATAGCCAATCACTTCCCTACACTTACCATCTCCTTAAGTTGATCTAATTTTCATAGATGGGACATGTATTATCAGTATAGTAAGCCTGGTATTCTCAGAGCCACAGATGTAATATAGTGTCAAAAGCAATTGTTAAAAAAATGAACCTTTAGGAAGAAAAAGAAGAAAAAAAATTCTAAAATGCTAACCATCCAGTTTAACCTTAGCAAAAATATATACAGGTTAAAATGATCTAACTTTTTGTTCACAAAATTTCTTTAAAGGATAGAAGGCAGTTGGGAGGCTGAGGCAAAAGAATTGCTTAAGCCCAAGAGTCTGAGGTTGCTGTGAGCTGTGACAACAAAGCACTCTACTGAGGGCGACATAGAGACTCTGTCTCAAAAAAAAAAAAAAAGAGGATGGAAGGCAGGCAAAAAGTATAATCACAGCTACCATTTCTTGAATGTATAATGTGTGCTACATATTATACTAGGTATTATACATATGCTATCTCATTTAATCCTTACCCTAACCCAATGAGGTAAGAACCGTTACCATTCTCCTTTTACAGATAACACTAAGGGTTTAAAAACTCTGCCAAAGGTAAAAGCTACAATGTGGTAAAGGTAAAACTTATTTTTTTTAATTCTACTTTTTATGACTTCCAAACCCATGCCCTCTCACTATTCCAGTTTTCCATACAGTATAAGGAAAAGAATGATTAGCCATCAAAAACAAAAACAAAGGAGCAAAGAGATCCCTAAAGTGACAGCCATACAATGTACCTCGATTCCTATCTAACAAGCTATGGTTAATAACACTAAAAATCCTTAAAAATAAATAAATAAATAAAAATTTTAATTTTTTGTTTTGTTTTTGAGACAGAGTCACACTCTGTTGCTTCAGGCTAGAGTGCCATAGCATCATAGCTCAGAGCAACCTCAAACTCCTGGACAAAAAGGAGGATCCTCTTGCCTCAGCCTTCCAAGTAGATGGAACTACAAGTGTTCACCACAACACCCGGCTAATTTTTCTATTTTTTAGTAAAGATAGGTCTCCAAGAGTCTGGTCTTCAAGACCAGTCTGTCTCTTGCACAGACTGGTCTTGAACTCCTGAGCTCAGGCCATCTACTCGCTTGGGCCTCCCAGAGTGCTAGGATTATAGGTGTAAGCTAACACACCTGGCCAAAAAGTTTTAATCTTGAATATGCCCACAAACCTGCAGGATAGCAAAAACTTTGAGCTTCTCATATCCTTCAATTTAAGACCACTTGCAATTTGGCTGAAAATGTAGCTCAAAAAGTACTATTTTAAAGAAATCACCTCCCTGTAGTGGGAAGTGATAGCACAATAGGACAAGACACCTTTTATCAAACCAGCCTACCTGATGCTACATTGAGATAGCACTAACAAGTTCACAGAAAATTGGCTTTTGATTGCTTTGATACAAAACTGCAAAGATTCATTTCAGTTATAATGCTCTATTATACATTTGAATAATATTAATAAAAAGTTCTGCAAAGATATTTCACCACAGGTATGGCATTAAGATTCCTTTTTTTTTGAGACAGAGCCTCAAGCTGTCACCCTGGATAGAGTGCTGTGATATCACAGCTCACAGCAACCTCCAATTCCTGGGCTCAAGCGAGTCTCCTGCTTCCGCCTCCCAAGTGGCTGGGACTACAGGTGCCCACCACAACGCCTGGCTGTTTTTTGGTTGCAGCCGTCATTGTTATTTGGTGGACCCGGGCTGTATTCAAACCCGCCAGCTCAGGTATACGTGGCTGGCGCCTTAGCCCATTGAGCCACAGGCGCCGAGCCTAAGATTCCATTTTTTGAAGTGCTTAGGAAAGATATTAAACACAACCCAGGTTTGAAAGATATGTAATCAATGCAGATAGGCATTTTCTGAATTAGCTGATTTGATAATTGATTATAGCCTTCTCCTGTTCCACAAGCACATCCGGACTTAAAGGAGGCTGGGGTCAAAAATAAAGAACCAAATTCTTGGTTATTAGGATATAACCAACAAAACTAACCTGTCTTGAATATGACACAACATGAACACCTTCCATGTTCTTATATTAATAACAGTGAAAACAGAAATTATGCAGAGATATCAAAGGGCTCAGTGGATTACTTCACGGAATTCCTTAGCCTGACAATTGATGTTAGAGAAATGAGCATCTGAAAGGTGAAGAGTGGTGTCAACCGAAAGACACAGCTCTGATTTAGAAAGCACTAAGCATAGCTCTGAGAAAAACTAAACTTTTTCTCTCCCCTCTTTGTTTTATCACAGTTTAGAAAGTGGACACAAGCTGCAAGGGGAGAAAGTAGTAGCAAACGAGGCACATGAGAAACCATATGCTAGACAGCATTATTTACTAGGTTAAATAATGTAAACTTTATTTTGAGGTATGTCATAGAGTATTTTAAGTAGAGGAATACAATCAAATTTATGTTTTCAAAAAAAGTCATTTTAATGGCAACCTGAGAGGTGATCTACAGGGAATTAACAATAGAGATAAACAATGTCAAATGGGGCCTGAGGCAAGTGAAGGGCCTGAATGCTCAACATAGCAGTAGCAGAGAGATAGAAAAGGGATATTTCTGAGGTAGAATTGGCAGGATTTAGGACAACTTAGTCACAAAGAACATGAAAGAAAAGAAAGAGATATGATCACCAACTAGAGTTAGGAATTGAGCCCTCATATAATTTTCCAATAGAAGGAACACAGGAAAAAGGATAAATACCCATTTGTATACATTGAGTTTGGGATGCTTAAGCTTTACAGTTGTATTTTATTTTGACTTCAGAATTTTCTAAAGCAAAATGAGATAATGAAAACAGTAGACTCAGAAGCTGAGATTACTTTTTGAGTTGGAAATATACACACACCTCTACTCCCTCTAAATTGTCTAGAAAAGATCAGAAGCACCAAGTTCAAAATAAGAAAAGAATGTTCAATTTGGGTAGAAAACGATGTCTATCTTAAGTATGTGCAATGTCATCTAATTTAGATCCCAGTTCAGAAAAACCATGATGTATCAGAGAGATTATAGCTCTCAGCCAGACACTAAATCTTCAATTTCAGTCTAATTTTATAAAAGTAGCCAAGAAATGCTGCAAAGAAAATTACTGGCTTCATAGTGCTCATTACTGGCTGCATTTATGTAATTAATTTATGAGCATGCACATCAGTGACAACTCCAGAGAAACTGATTCCTAGGTTCTCTATTGCCTTCCCTACTCCACCATAAAGTATAGTTACCGGAGACTGGGCTGCAACCTGGCCCATGAATCAAGATGCCTCCGTGACTCTGGGTCTATGGGGCCAAGGTAAGTCACTGGATCCATGGCTTAACATCCCATCACTCATTTCAGTATTGTGAGATATACTCACTCGTAAGACTGAAAATAGCTCAAAGTGAAAACTTGATCCAGCTTATTAATTAGTAATACTCTCAACAATGAAGGTCCATTTTTTTTATCAGCAAACTGAAATATAAATTACTTGACAATCCTAATGATACTAGCAATTAACATTTTCTAAGATATAACTAAAACACTGACATAATTGTTCAGTATAAATTCCTCATTTTGGAAGAGAATAGAGAAGAAACAAGAAATATAGAAAATGGGCTCGGCGCCTGTGGCTCGTGTGGCTAAGGTGCCAGCCACATACACCTGAGCTGGTGGGTTCGAATCCAGCCTGGGCCCACCAAACAACTGATGGCTGCAACAAAACATGGCCAGGTGTTATGGTGGGGGGGGGGGGGGAGCGGCGGCTATAAGCCCAGCTACTTGAGAGGCGGAGGCAGGAGAATCTCTTGAGCCCAGGAGTTGGAGGTTGCTGTGAGCTGTGATGCCACAGCACTCTACCCAGGGTGACAGCTTGAAGCTCTGTCTCAAAAAAAAAAAGAAGAAAAAGAAAAAGAAATATAGAAAATGGCTAGGCATGGTGCCTTATGTCTGTAATCTCAACACTTTGAGAAGCAAGGAAAAAGAATTCCCTGAGGGCGGCTCCTGTGACTCAGCGAGTAGGGCGCCAGCCCCATGTACCGAAGGTGGCGGGTTCAGGCCCGGCCTCGGCCGAACTGCAAAAACAAAAAAATAGCCGGGTGCTGTGGCGGGTGCCTGTAGTCCCAGCTACTAGGGAGGCTGAGGCAAGAGAATCGCTTAAGCCCAAGAGCTGGAGGTTGCTGTGAGCAGTGTGACGCCA
>CAUYON010087754.1:0-11834 GCA_963573935.1 Arctocebus calabarensis
ATTTTATTAGGATGAAATGTTCTGTAGATGTCTGTTAAATCCAGTTGTTGAATGGTTAAGTTTAAATCTAAAATTTCTTTACTTAGCTTCTTACTGGAGGATCTATCCAACACTGCTAAAGGAGTATTAAAATCTCCAACTAGTATAGAGCTGGAGGAAATCAAGTTACTCAAGTCTATTAGAGTCTTTCTTATAAATTGAGGTGCATTCTGGTTGGGTGCATAAATATTAATACTTGAAATCTCATCATAATTAGTATTACCTTTAACAAAGATGAAATGACCGTATTTATCCTTCCTTACTTTGGTTGGTTTAAAGCCTATTGTATCTGTGAATAAGCTTGCAACATCTGCTTTTTTCTGTTTTCCATTTGCCTGGAATATAGATGACCATCCCTTCACCTTGAGTCTAAATTTATCTTTTCAGGTAAGGTGAGAGTCTTGTATGCAACAGATATCTGGCCTGAGTTTTTGTTTCCAGTCAGCCAACCTATGCCTCTTTAGAGGACAGTTTAAGCCATTCACATTAATAGAATATATTGATAAATCTGTAGAAAATCTAGTGGACATTTTTAATCCTTTCGTCACTGTGGAAGTTTGAATTCGGTAAGAAGTTTCTGGATGAGAAATCTTTTATGGAGGAGGATGATGCTGGTTATTATGGAGGATAGGTTAGAGAATATCCTGGAGAGCTGGTTTAGTTATAGCAAATTTCTTCAGCATGTGGATGTCATTATTTAATTTCTCCATCATACATGAAACTCAGTTTAGGTGGGTACAGGATCCTGGGTTGAAAGTTCTTTTGTTTTAGGAGATTAAAAGTAGATGCCCATTCTCTTCTAGCTTGAAAGATTTGATCAGAGAGATCTGAAGTGATTCTAATATTCTTCCTCTTGTAGGGAATAGATTTCTTGTGTCTGGTTGCTTTCAGAATTTTTTCTTTCATATTAACTTTAGGGAACTTAATTATGATGTGCCTCGGGGATGTCTTATTTGGTTTGAGTCATGCTGGGGTTCTGAAACTGTCTGCTGTCTGAATTTCAGAATCTCTTGGCATGTCTGGGAAGTTCTCTTTCATAATCTCATAAAGAAGAGACTCTGGGCCTTGTGATGCCACTTCATCGTTTTCAGGTATCCCTATGAGGCGAATATTGGTTTTCTTCAAGTTATCCCAGAGCTGTCTGAGAGAAGGATCCATTTTTGCCTTCCATTTCTCTACCTCTTTGTAGGTTTGGGAGCATTCGAAAGCTTTGTCTTCCATGTCAGAAATCCTTTCTTCTGCTTGCTCCATTCTGTTACTGAGGGATTTTACTGTATTTCTCAGATCTTTGAGGGCTGCAACTTCTTGTCTCAATGTGTCAAATCTTTGGTCATTTGGTCTTTGAATTCCTTGACTTCTTGAGACAATTTTTGAAATGGTCCCAGAACTTCTAATTCCAATTTTTCCTCTATTTTATTGATCTTTTGCAATCCAAATTCTGAATTCAATTTCTGACATCTCAGCCATCTGTTTATGCATAGGATTGTCATTTGTGTCTGCCAAATTGTTCCTTGGGGGGGTTGATCTACTGTGGCTGTTCATGTTTCCAGAGTTTTTCCGCTGATTCCACCCCATATTTATTTTGGACAGTTTGGCTCGGTGAGTAGGTAAGGATAAGTTGGGTTGGAGGTTCTAGGAGTAGTGATTGACCAGTCCTTTGCCTGTAAGCTGGGACTGGTGTTTGTACCTTTTCCCCTAGAGTTTTGCCAACCTGTACTTTGCTACAGCCTGCAAACCTGGGGGCCTTCTTGATGTGGTGGGGTTAAGTGGCTCTGTCTTATTTTCAGCTGGTCTCTGTCTTACCCTAGAGAATTGGTTACTCTGTGTTGGAATGTGAGCTGTGGAGGAATACCAGCAGTTAGGTCACCACGACCTCACACCAATTCCACAAGAATTGAAAAAGGAAAATCAAACCTTCCCACTACCACACACCCAGTGTACCATGTTGGAAAGTCCTCGGATGATTGGCCCAGTTAAAGAGGTCCCAATGAATTGTCCCAGCCAGTACCAACCTCAAATCAAAGAGTTGAAAAGTCTTTGGTGACTAGATAGCAGGAGGCTGCAGGCAGCTTTAGTATAACTCACTCTAGAGTTTTGTGAGCTCAGATGGGCCCCCCCAGTGAGGAAATTAGTCTGGGAAGGTTGATGCCTCCTTCCCTGGCTTTCCCCTCTGTCACACCCAGTCTCTGGTAACCCTGCAGGGCTGTGATCCAGTTCCCTCCAATGAGCAGATGCTCTAAAGGTTTGTGCCTGCCTAGGTCACACAGGGCTCTGTCGCTCCTCAGCCAGTCCACCAGTTATGTCAGTGTTGGCAGGGGTGGGAGGTGAGGCCTGACAACCTGGGTACTTGATAGGGGCTGGGGCGATTCATTCAGTTCCAGCCCTGTCCCTGATTGATGTTGCTGATTGAACAGAACAAGTTCACAGAATTTCTGCCCTGTGGAAGAGACACTGGGCTGCTAATAGTCCTGACTCAGTCTGTGAACTTCAGCCCTTTGTCTCAGCTGTCAATCCCTTAAGGGCCAGGTGCGGCTAAAATTTAGCAAAGCTTTCTCAGCACTGCCCCTCGGTGCCTCAGGGGACCGCCTCTCCACACTTTCCTCTCACCACTCTGGAGCTGGGAAAACAGCACAGATCAGCAACAGCCCGCGCCCTGTCAACACCCCTCAAGAAAATGTCCAAGAATCTGGACTCTGTGGGGGACAGACCTCCAGACCTCAGGGTGAGAGTGGAGGGGAGTGCCAGGAGTTCCAACTTGCAGGTAGAGAATATATACAGTTTTATACAGTTTTGTACCTGGGAGGAGAGTGCCACGGCACCCTAGTAGGGGAAGGAGATCCGGTTTTTAGAGGGTCTTTCCTGTGGGGTAGAGTGGGAGGACATCTGAACTCTGCTTGCTTGTTTGTATGGAGGTATGGCATATACTGCAAGCTGCTCTCATGGGGTAGGGGACTCCCATCCACTTGGTGATGTGCTCTGTACCTTTTAATTTGTATCCTTGGGGTCACAGGTCACTCCAACAGGGTTGATATGCATTCTTCAAACTTCTCTTTGGCTCAGTTCCAAACCGTTGGCTTTCTTGCTAAATTTCTGTCCTTTAACTCTCCTTCTGGATGGGAGTGTCTGCAGAAAGCTGGCCACAGACTGCCATCTTCATGTTTCACAATTTTTAAGTGCTGAACAGTGCATGTCAAAAGTTATAGAGATAATTTGAAGTTATGTATGGTACTATCTTCCTCAAGAAATAATTTATAAAATTACCTCTTGGAAGTATGTCAGGAATGAAAAAGCAAACACCACATATACTCACTAATGGGCACAAAGATGTAAAGGTCATTGGAAACCAAGAAGTGGGAATG
The DNA here is from genome assembly GCA_963573935.1 of Arctocebus calabarensis. Taxonomy (NCBI): domain Eukaryota; kingdom Metazoa; phylum Chordata; class Mammalia; order Primates; family Lorisidae; genus Arctocebus; species Arctocebus calabarensis. The sequence goes on from CAUYON010087754.1 coordinate 3,399, forward strand.
GTGAGTGACGGGGTAAAGGATAAAAATTTACCTATGAGCACAGTGAACACTCTTTTGGTGACAGGCATACCAAAAACCTGACTTAAGGATTATACAAATATCCATTTGTTTTAATTTTGAATTTAAAAAAGTAAAAAAATAAAAAAAACAATTTATGTTGCTTCATGTAGGCAGCTAGGCTACAAGAGAATCCACTGGATCAAATCTGAGCTTCGGTCCTTGTGAGAGCATCTCTATTTGCTGCTCCTTATAGATTATAACACCCATCTTCATAACCACAGGGGATATTTCAAGACCCCCAGTGAATGTCTGAAACCACGGATAGTACTGAGCCCTATATATACCATGTTTTCTCTGGTACATATATACTTTAGTTTATATGGTTTTTAGTTTAAATATGGTCATAGTTTAATCACTGGCTTGGCTCTAGTGCCACAAGGTTTAGACCCAGGTCCCGATCATTTTGTTTTACAGACAGAGCCAGGTTATGTGACTTTGCAGTTTCATCTCAGGATGTCCAAATCAACTTCTCAGAACATAAGTGTGTCTGTGGCATTCCTTTGTTACCAGAAACAGAACCTTCCCCTAAGAATTCAAAGCCTCCCATAAATGTTCTCATTAAAAGCACTAATAAAATAGTCTCCTAAACATTTTTTTCTTTTAGTCTAAAAAACTGAAATAAGGTGTTCAACTAGAAAATAGCCATATTAAAAGGAGTAGAAAACATAAATCTATGTCCCAAGAGACAAAAGTTAAATACATCATTTAAAGCAGTCAATATTTGGAAATGTGTGAAGCAAGTATCTTAACCTAATTGCTTTAACAATTTAAAATAAAAAATTTAAAAGGCACACGACAGATTTTCTAGTGATTACAGTTCTTTCAAATAGTGCCACTAGAGACCACTTATTAGAAAAAACAAATCACATGTTGTTCTTGAAATGTTCTAAAAACTATAAATTCTAGCTATGTTCAATTTTCCCATCATAGAACATTTCAGTTCTCATAATCCTAGTTTATTATTGGAACATGAGCTTCCCGTATGACATTTTTACAAATAAAAATAGAATTTTATTGGACTAAATAGGAGGAGATAAATAAAATCCAAATCGAAAATTATTCAGTGACTTTTGAATTACCCATAAGCCTTTATGGTAGATTAAAAAGTGGCTTTTTGCAGTAGCTTTCATTAAGAGGTTGACCTATCTCTTCATCCCTTGATTCTGACTTGCTTTTTTACTTATCTGGCCAATAGAATGCAATGAAAGCTGTAATTTATTTTTAATTTGCTCTTGAGTTCTTTCTCTCAAGAGTGGCCATAAACCATGATAGCTACTTTCTAGGAGAGGCCTGATAAAGGATATTTAGATTTGGATACATGTGTCAAATGAGACATAATGAGGAAGTAAAACCAAAACATATAAAACAGAAGAAATTTATTACTTGCAGGTCCAGAGAGGTGAGAGGTGATGCTGGGAGTCTGATAGGAGGTCTGCAGGCAGGAAACAGCTCAACTGAAAGGGATGTGTACAATGTGCTGATTTCATATAGAATTAAGAATGCTATATCACACTGACTACTATATACCTCATCAATGTATATACGTGATCTATGTGTTTATGATTTAATAAAAAAAGATGAAGCTTGAAATTATAAAAAAAAAAAAGTGGAGAAACAGAGAGAGGTCCTCTATAGTGGGACTCTACCTATGTTATGATCCATGGGCATGATCCCTTAGGCTTTCCTGAGGGGGACATGGAGTGGCAAGTTTAAAGAGAACATGTACTAAGGGAGAGAACTTATTTATGTGACCAGTGTTGACCATTCAGTTTTATTGTGGTCAGCAGGGGTGACATGTGTTGGGTTTTAGGTCAGAGAGATGAAGAACAAGTAGGCTATATCACAACTGACCATACAGGTAGGGGGAAGTTCTAAAGTGATCAAAGGTGACAGGGTATAACTGGGTTTCAAGCAACTTACGTCAGGCTAAAAACGATGTTGAGGTGGCAACTTGGATGTCCATCAAGTCGCCATGCATAGGGAAAATGGGAAATGTACCTTAGTTAGCAAAATATGCATTACAAAATTTTGCAAAATATTTACAAAATGTTCTCTATGTGTGAGCCATCTTTTCATAATTTTGTAATGTATATTTTGTGATTAAAAGTACATTTAGCTGCCATTTTCCTCATGTGTAGTGGTTTGGGGGACATCCTGTATATTAAACATATTTATGACAGAAATGAGCAAGTGACATTATGTATTCTGAGGTTTGGCCACAGGAATCCTTCAAGCGTCCATTTTTGCCTTTGAAGTGTTGCTGTCATGTGACACAAGTTCCACCTAGACTGATAGAGAGCTCTTGTGTAGAAAAATTGAGGTGCCCAACTCAAAGTCCACATACTTCAAGATATATTAAGTAAGGCCATCTTAGCCTATCATCCCTCATTCAATTGCTACCCCATGGGTAAGCCCAGGCAAAACCAGTATATGAATCTTCCAGCTGAGCCCATCCCAACTTGCTGATCCACAGACTCACAAGAAAATAAATAATTATGCTTTAAGTCATGATGTTTTAGAGTAGTTTAGTGCTCAGGAAAGTTCAACAAGTATAGTTGTCTTAATGTCGCCTTGTTCTGTCAATCTCTTATGACAGATGCTACAATTAGTCAATCAGAAGACAATGTTTATTTCACCTTGAAGACTTTTCACATAAATGCTAGAATTATTTTGTTTGTAACTACTATCAGGCATTTATGGTAAGTAAGCCTCAATCTAACCCTGACTCATTTCTGTTGTCCCTGTTATCAAAACCTCTTCCCTTACTTATACTCACCCATACTTCCCCCTCCATTCTCACTCTTTCACTTTTATTTGTATTGTTGTCAACCTTGGTAAGTTGAGGAATTTTGTGAGACCAAAGTAATATCAACTTTGGGAGTCTGATGGACCAATGAAATTGGGTTTTGTTTTCTCCTGCTCTTCCTTCAACCTCCCTTCTTGTTAAAGCCTGATCTTTTTTTTCTTATCTTTGATAAGTTGCCTAAAATTTCAGATTTATTTGCATTAATAAGCTTCCTCTTTCATAAATGCAAATATCAGGGGTCTTGTTAAAGATTAGTCAGTCATTCAAGTCTTTCTGTGAATTGACTTAGTTAGCTTCTTTCCTTCATGCCCCTGGTTGTGTCCAGCTGTACAAGAAACTTGGGAGTCTAGGATGAAAGTGGAAGATAGGAAAATGGGAACTTGTGCATCTATGAGAAATAAAGTTGGGAAATCACCTTAGACTGGACAAGCTAAGATTTTCCTCCTTAGTTTGGACAATCAGCTAAGATTGTAAAAACATCTTAGGTGATGACCTTGGCTGCCTGAGGACCTAGGTGAAAGGCTATATGAGGTCAAAAAAACAGAGAAAGTCAGGACATAAAAGGCAGATTCTTTATTAAACTGTATCATAGACTCAGTCCTTGCTCTGGAACTTAGAAAAGATTCACCATTTAATGATTTCTCTTCCTGTCTTATGAAACTCTGATTCTGGGGTCTTGGATCTAAATTAATACTATTTGTGCCATTTTTTTCAGCTCTGTGAAGATAAAATATGCTTTTGTGGGGAAAAATAGTGGTATGAACAGTTACTCTCAAACTTTCACTATTGAAGGTTTATCAGAAAGATAAACAGGAAGTGGCCTCCAGTGACAGCATGCTTTTCACTAATGCAGGGCTTTACCCTCTGACTCCTGTTTGGATCCCCCAAATCTAGATAGCATTAGCTTCCAGCTCTTGAATAGAAGCCTTTGTCCTGATGACTTCATTTTTCTCTTCTGTCAAGCCTACTAAAGATCTAAAGGCTTCCTCTCCTTCTCTTCCCTTGGACCTTATCCTAACCTTGGCTTCCATTGTGTAACTACGATTCACTTAGAAGGAAAGGTCCATTTCTTGCTAAATATAAGAGCTAAGCTAGCCCGGACTTTCCATACTTTAAATTTGTTCAATAAAACACCCTCTGTCCCCACCCTCCCCCAAAAGACACAAAATAAAAGACCATAAATCACAGGGAAGAAGAAGGACAATAAACTTCCCTAAATAGTACGCTTTGCAAAAGCAGGCGCATTTAGCCACTTATAAATCATGCTACCTGTTTTGTCTGGAACAGTCCTTGTTTGTGTCTGATATATTGGCATCTCATTTGATTTAGCATTCATCCTAGGTTCTTCCTTCTTTTTTCTTTATTTTGTTTCTTCTTAAACATTTTAATGACCTTTCCATATACACAAATCATAATTCCTTGCAATTGTACATCACTTACAAGTACTAGTATTGTACTGATTGAGAAAAACAAAAGTCAGAGAACTAGAGTCAGTTGCCTAAATTTCATTTCATCTGACACATAATCACTTCTGCTGCCCTTCTGCATTCTACCAGGCTGTCAGTACAAAAGTTTACTCGCCACTCCCTCACTTCCTGTGGTGCTGATCAGACTTGTTTTTAAGTTTTATACTACCATTTCCTAATGTATTTTCAAAGAACAAACAAAAAGATCCTTCAGAAACAATTATACACAAAACTTCTTATCTGTGAGGCATTTTTCCTTGGCATTGTACTTCTTGGTACTCTTCTCATACCAATTCTTACTATATACCATATCTAAGATAAAAATCTCTCATGTTTTAAGTTTTGAAGGTCTTTGGAGAAATTTAAATTGTTATTTAACTTTATTATTTCATCTACTTATTCCATAAAACTCTGAAAAATTTCTTTTTTTATTTTTGTTGAAAAATTTCTAATTAAAATTTATTTACCTTAAAAAACCTGTCTGTTTCTATTTTCTAAAGACTAATAGTCTTTTCCAATAAAATATCTAAATGCGTTTAACTGGAAAGGAGGGAGATGTGTTTGGCAATAGCCGTGTGTCTTGGGAAAACTGTGCACAGAGCATCTCTATGCAAGTCACATCACAACAATTTAGTTTTCCTTTTTTTTCCTTGTAGAAAGTAAGAACCAAAAGAATCTTCATTTCAAGACTTTGATTATATTCTCTGTGTTTGGTGAGCTCAACTCTGTCATTCAGGAGGCTGAAGTAATAGTGATCAAAGTTTATGCATATATTTTATGTCTTATAGTGGTTTTACTTAAGACCAGTAGAATATACTAATTAAGGTTACATAGCATCTTTGACATTAACTGTTAAAATACAAAGTTATGTAGGATTATCAATTTGAAATGTAAGTCTACAACTGAATGTATTTGAGCTTGAATTATCTGTAAGATCAAGTTCCTTGAAAGTAAAGGCAAATGTTAAATCAAATTTGGCTGGCATCGGAGGGGTATGATAAAAATAAATATTCCCCCATATTTAAATAAAATGGAAACAGAAAATTAAGCGTAGAGCATGTTTTTAAGGGCGGCATGGAGGGATGATAGCGTGGGGATGGTTACTAGGTGCAAAAATATAGTTCTATAGTTAGATAGAATGAACTATATTTGTTAGCACAAAAATGACTATAATCAAAAGTAAGGGTATGCTTTAAAATAGCTAGAAGATTGGAATTGGAATTTTTCTAACACAAGAAAATGATAAATGCCTGAGGTGACAGATACCCCAATTAACCTGATTTGTTTAATTTTTGTTTTTTGCCTGTATAAAACTATCGCATATACCTTATAAAGATATACAACTATTATGTATCCATAATAATTCAAATAAAAAATTAACAAATCCAAAGCTAGTAAGAGATCACAGGGTTATGGTCTTAGGAATGATTTTTTTTTCTCAATTCTTATTTTTGTCTTTTACATTAAAGAAGAGTAAGGAGAAAGCTCAGCATTTTGGGGAAAGGTGGAAATCACATGGCTGAAAAATGGGACTGAGAAAGGAAATAAAGGAGGTAAGAGTTTAGGGGAAACTAGTGGGTAATGTTAATGCATTCAAATAGATTTAGTCACTGTGAGTGAGAGAGCTCATTGGCAAAATGTTTCTAAATAGAGATTAAAAAACGTGGTTATAAAAATGTAACTGTTTACTTGACAAAAGACAGGAGAATTTAAATGATGCCAAAAATTATACCACTAAAGATTAGTCAATAATAGAATAGAGAAATTTTATTGAACTACTATTGTGAGCTACATATGGCAGAAAATTGCTTTTAATTAGCAAGGCAGGAATCAGCTTCTTATTTGATCATTAGGAAATAATCCATTGTTGAATTTTTTTATTGGAAACAAAAATTAAAACATCATTTTTACTCTTACTCAATGTATTCAACAGTTTGAAACAGAACTGAAAGTATGAAGGTAGCCACATTTACATTTTTAAAGATACACCTTGCAAGTGCCCAGAAGTTTCTACTCCGTATGCTGGACTCAGTACTGACACTGTTCTCTCTTATGAGGGTCCTTCAAATATTAATACTAGCTGCTACTAGCCTTAAGTGGTGAGAGAAGTAAGGGACACAGATGCCTCTGCTAGGCAAATGCTGCTGTGGCTTGTGCCAAGGTTGAGAAGAGGTGTAAAGGTAGCAGGCCACCAGTTGGAAATGTCAATAGGAAGCAGAGGAAGCTGTAAGTTAAATATACAGTCATGGGTTGCTTAATGACAGAAACACATTCTATGAAATGTGTTGTTAGGTCATGTCAACACTGTGTGAACATGAATATACTTACACAAATCTAGATGGCATAGTCGCCGACACACCTGCTACATGGTGCAGCCTATGGCTCCTAGCTTACAAGCCTGTACAGCCTACAGGCATGTCCAAACTTTTGGCGTCTGTGCACCACATTGGAAGAAGAAGAGTTGTCTTTGGCCACACCATAAAAACACAAACACCAAAAAAAGCAGAAGAGAAAAAAAAAGGTCCACACATAATTTCCATGATATCCACCAGAACAGAAAGGCAAAAAACCCTCACATGGCCTGCAGTTTGGACATCCCTGCTTGAGTGTAGGCAATTGTAACCCAGTAGTAAGTATTTGCATATCTAAACATAGTAAATGTAAAAAGGGTACAGTAAAAATATGGTGTGGGATCACCTTAAACACTGTCCATCACTGAAGGAAATTATATGGTACATGACTGTACACGAAACCTCTATGATAGAGGCTGAACAGTCCTACCGAAGTGTCTAGAGAGTAGCCTGGCCCTCTTATGGCAGTTTGGCATTTATTATATGGCATGAAATCTATACCTATTTATTTTTTGGCTGTGCCTATGTATTGTATAACCAACACTTTTGGCAATGATGAGTCAAATAAAAAGAAAGCACATATTTAATAAAAAGTTAAGAACTGAGTTTTGTTTCTATCTCTCAAGAAAGGTGATGATGCCTATGTAGACAATGTGTGCTGATGTTTACCAGTACGATGGAGCCATACCAATATCACTAAGCTAATGAAAGCCAAAGCACTGAAGAGGCACTGACATCAATTTTAACTGTTGGGAGGTATTTTAAAGGGGTTGTCCCTAAAGATGGTGACTTATCATGAGTAGCTACTCTCTGTGAAATGGGACTTTTTAGTTACACCAAATGATTATTCTTTTAAGTTAATTATATTTATTTTCCAATCCAAGATTTCTTAAACATTTAAGAAAATTGAAGTAATGATATTTATTATATTGACTCTTTTGGGAGAAGAACACTTATTTGAACAGTTAAATAATGTCAGCATCAAATCTGGTGCATTCCATACTTCAAACAAAAAGCTCAGTTAATATCAATAATGATTCAATTTTTACACCGATTTGTGGAATCAAAAGCAAACCTTTAAAAACTTTACTTTGTCTAAAGGGAAACATCTAACATACTATTGTACATGCTATTGTAAATTCAATTAAAAATTAAGCAGTTAAAGATAAAATTGTCTTTGTAACAATTATCCATACAACACATTTTGGTGGATTAATGTTATAGTAAAATTAAAGCTAATAAATGTGGCAGATTATTATTAATTCAATAGTAAACTGACATAAGAAGTGTTTGCAATTCAATGTGCTTGGACTTGGTTGTTATATAGATGTAATTCACATTTACATTTGAACAAGCTGATTGTCTATCAATGGAACTAGAAGCTGTCAAAATTTTACCAGTACTTCATAATTTATATAATTACATAATTTATAATTATACAAAATGATTAGAGTAATCTATCATTCTCATACTTTGCATATTACTCTAATTCTCACACACATACCTACTTAAAGTAAGTGAACCACAGAATTACACGATGAAACTAATAATGAGCACAGTATAAATCTTCACAGGCCAGTACGGAACTGCACCCTTCATTCCCAATTGCCAAAAGGATTTTTTTTTTTTATAATTTTATTGAATCATAATTCTGTACATTGGTGCAATCATAGGGCACGATTCATATACATTCAGAAATGTTTTGATCGTACTGTTACAGATAGCCTTCATGGCATTTTCTTGATCACTATAT
>CAUYON010087757.1:0-25188 GCA_963573935.1 Arctocebus calabarensis
GAGACAGAGTCTCACTTTATCGCCCTGGGTAGAGTGCCGTGGCATCACACTGCTCACAGCAACCTCCAGCTCTTGGGCTTAAGCGATTCTCTTGCCTCAGCCTCCCTAGCAGCTGGGACTACAGGCGCCTGCCACAGCGCCTGGCTATTTTTTTTTTGATTTGCAGTTCGGCCGAGGCCGGGCTTGAACCCGCCACCTTCGGTATATGGGGCCGGCGCCCTACTCGCTGAGCCACAGGAGGCGCCCTTTTTTTTTTTTTTTTTTTTTTTAGTAGAGACAAGGTCTCACTAAAGAGACCAGCTCAGGCTGGTCTTGAACTCCTGAGCTCAAGCAATCCACCCACCTCAGCCTCTCAGAGTGCTAGGATTACAGACGTGAGCCACCGTGCCCAGCCTTCCTCAGTTGTTTTCTATATAATATTTTATGAATGTATGTGTTTCGATTCTGCAGCATCTAATGGCTCTCATTCTGTTACTTCTTTATACAACTCTAAAGATCTACTCAGGTTCATTTATGCACATATAGCTCATTTCTCCTAACTGCTATATAAGATTCCATATTATGTATCTGATACTGTTCTTTTTGTTTTGCTTTGTTTTGTTTTAGCTGTTGTTTTGCTCGTTTGTTGTTTTGCTGTTGCCCTGGGCAGAGTTCTGTGGTGTCATCGCTCACAGCAACCTCCAACTCTTGGGCTCAAGCATTCCTCTTGCCTCAGTTATTCTCTTTTTAGTAGAGATAGGGTCTCATTCTTGCTCCAGCTGGTCTCAAACCTGTGAGCTCAGGCAATCCACTCGCCTGGACCTCCCAGAGTGCTAGGATTACAGGCATGAGCCACTGTACCTGGCCCTGTATCTGATACTCTTAACATCCACTGCCCTAGTATGGAACCCTCCCAACAGTCTCTAACTTTCTTATACTACAGACAGTCCCGTGGGAGACATACTTCCTCAAAAACTTGAATAGAAAGGGATTGCTAGATCGTTGTGCATGTGTGTGTGCACATACACACAACACAATGAAATATTGCCAAAATGCTCTGTAGAATACCTTGATTTATGTACAGTCCCAGCAGTAGCACATGAGGGTTTCTGTTCCCCACATCTTTGCCAAAAATGCTAAGATTGCCCAGCTATCTAAGTTTTACAACTCTGTTGGGTGTTAGGTGGTATCTCAAATGATTTTAATTTACATTCCACTATTTACTAGTGACACTGAACTTCTTTTCAACCCATCTTAGGTATTTGGGTTTTCACTTCTGAAAACTGGCTATTCATGTTTGTTGTAAATGTTTCCATTAGGTCCTTTTCCTGATTTATAGGAATTCCTTATACACTAGTCCTCCGTTATCCATGGTTTCACTTTCCGAAGTTTCAGTTACCCATAGTCAACTGCAACCCAAAAATATTCAGTGGGAAATTCCAGAAATAAACAATTCATAAATTTTAAGTTGCATGCCATTCTGAGTAGCATGATAAAATCTCATGTGTCCCACTCTATCCTGCCCAGGATGTGAATTCTCCCTTTGTGCAGTGTATCCATGCTATAGAGGCTACCCACTCATAGTCACTTGTAGCCCTCTCAGTTACCAGATTACTATCAAGATTTTGCAGGGCTTGTAGTCAAGTCACCTTTATTTTACTCAATAATTGCCCCAAAGTACAAGGGTAGTGATGCTAGCATATTGTTATTATCATTCTATTTATTATGAATTATTGTTGTTAATCTCTTATAATGCCTAATTTATAAATTAAACCTTATCATAGGTATTTTCTTTTCTTTTCTTTTTTTTTACTGGTTCAAAATTCTCTACATTTTATTCTGATTTTGAAATGGGAGCAAATTGACAGTTTGAGTATCTGAGGGTGGAAAACTTCCTGATGTAGCCTAAAACTAACCCAACAGCCACTGGGACCACTTATCATAGGTATTTTCATTCTGGAAAGAACAAAGTGCCTATAGGGTTTGGTATAATCTGAGATTTCAAGCATCCACTGGGTTTTTTTAAATGTAGCTCCCATGGATAAAGGAGACTATTGTATATGCTAGGTTTTGATTCTTTGATTTGAAATATCTTCTAAATGTTTCCTTTCAGTCTGCCCTCTGCACAAATTTATCTATGATGGCCTTCATTAAACAAAAAATCCTTAATTTTGGTGCAGTCAGATCTGTCAAATGTTCTCTTATGTCTTGTGCTCTTTGAGTCTGATTTACAAAATTCTTTCCCATCACAAATTCTCAAATATATTCTATAGGTTCATCTATTAGCCTTATCATTTTATAACTTTACAAAAGGTCAATAGGCACTAAAAATATGTGATTATAATTATTGGGTATCATTAACACTGTGTAAGACTTACTGGCCACATTGTGTAAGACAGTACTGGCCACATTATAGGAACTTAACAAATAAATAAATTCTGTTTCAGCTTCCCTTTTTTTTTCCTTGACAAAGTCTCACTCTGTTGCCTTGGTAGAGTGCCATCACAGTGTCATAGCTCACAGCAACCTCAAACTCTTGGGCTTGAGCAATCCTCCCTAGTAGCTGGGACTAGAGGTGTGCACCATCAAGCCCAGCTAGTTTTTCCATTTTTAATAGAGACAAGGTCTCACTCTTGCTCAAGCTGGGCTCAAATTCCCGAGCTCAAGCAATCCACCCTCCTCAGCCTCCCTGAGTGGTAGGATTATAGGCATGAGCTGCTGCACCTGGCTCTATTTCAACTTCTAACCCTGTTTCTCTTTTAGTGAATTGAATGACCTCTTTGGTCCAGATTGTGTGGTAGCTGAAGAAGCCAGCGAGCCTTTTCTGCTCTGGGCATCAGTACGCCATCAATATGCCATCTATGTGCTGTCACTCTAGTACAAGCCACCATCATTTTGTACAAGCCTGGACTTCTGTAGTAACCTCTACTTAGTTTTTCCATCCATTTTCAACCTGGTACCAGAGTAATAGAGCTCAGAAGAGTGCTGGCATGTAGTAAGTGCCAATAGATGTTAGATATTATTATTATCATCATCAGCAGCAGCATCATTAACATAAAGCTTATGCTTATAAACACTTAAAATAGTTATAAATGAAAACGTGTTCTATGTCTATAGTATGCATCGTACTGGTTAAAGGTTATCAAAAAAACCTGTGTTATTTCAACTTTCATTTTTAATGAATCTTTGCTTTACTAAATTCAGACTAACAACCTGTCTCTGGCAATTTATTGTCTATCATGATCTCAAGATCATCATGTTAAACATATATTCCTACTGTATAAGATATAAGTAGCTGGAGATTGATTTCTATTGGCTCTAGAAAATATCCTTGGATTTAAAAAAAATTTCAACCTCTGTGGCCAAGTGTGGTGGCTCATGCTCGTAATCCTAGCATGCTGGGAGGCTGAGGCAGGTAGATTGCTTGAGCTCAGGAGTTTCAGAACAGCCTGAGCAAGAGCAAGACTCTATCTCTACTAAGAATAGAAAAACTAGCTTGGCATTGTGGCAGGCACCTATAGTTCCAGCTACTCAGGAGGCCGAGCCAAGAAGATTGCTTGAACCCAAGAGACTGAGGTTGCTGTGAGCTATGATGACCCCATGGCACTCTACGAGGGTGACAGAGTGAGACTCCACCTCTCTGATTTTAACATACTTTCAATTATTATTTGCCTTTTTTCACAAACATCAAATATACTATACCAGTCAAGATCTAGTCAGGAGACAACACCACAATAATTTGAATGGGATTAACTACTAAGGGATAAAGAGAACTCTAAAGAATATAAGAATGGTGGATATAGAGAGCAACTACTACTTTCACAGCCAGAGTTCCTTAAATATATTTTTTTCATTTTTCCCCTGTAAGGAAACTTTTAAAAGGTAATTCCTCCCCTTATCACCACCAGCACCCTCCACCCCCAGTGCTCCATGAAACCTTAATATTGCAGATGTCTTGTATATGTGTGTGTACTTTGGCCCTTGGGTGGAATAACCTGAGATTATTTCACACACATTCCCCACCAAGAACCAATTTTTACTTCCACTTATCACAGAGCTAAGCTGAGGACCCAGATGAGGAACAAATTTGGAAAAGCCCTCTCTTTCTCAAGGCTGACCTCACTGGAGTGGATGGAGCTCTCACCCACTAGGGGTAAGAAGTTCATTGCAAGTCACGTCTGGGAAGCCAGAAACTACCTGCTAGGGTAGCTGTGAAACTCCCTGCGTGGTTGAGTGCAGTTGTGATTTCAACACCCATTGGCTGCTATGTACCCTAGAAGGAGGAAAATCACATCAAAACAGAGAAAAGAGAAATGCTACAGTGGCCCTCCAGTACTATTTACTGACAAAGATTAACATCTTTCCACCTGCAAAGGGAGGCCCAGTTCCAGCACTGCAAAGTAGAGCAGGGAGGTTGGATTTGGAGCTAAGAGGAAATAAGCTGATAACTGTAACATGCACCAAAAATAAATTCTTTTAAATAAAGAGTTCTAATTAATTTCTGGCTAATCAAAGTTTTTTGACACCCAGGTTCTACCATGTTGTTGTACATACGTATCAAAACACCCAGGAATTTATAAAAATGCAGGTCATACAGTCAGTAAAGCAAATTATTATTATATTATGTGTGAAGTTTATGCCTTTGACTCACTATCAGTGGGACTAATACTTTGACTTATTTCTTGAGAATGAAACTGAATGTCTGATTTGTTTATATTCTCCCCCCAAACACAGCAGCCAGAGCATAATTCAATGAACATTTTGATTCACCAATAAATCTGCTGTGAGGTTGTTAAGTACATCAATTCAGAACCTGATTATTCTTGTGTAAATGGATAAAACTGAATTTCTGAATCATAGAATTAAAAACCTAAACCTCAGAGCAGAGGTATAAGTCACTGTAACAAGGATGCTTGGCCTGGCCAGTGAGTCTTCTCCACCTACTGGATACTACACCACCTAAGGGTAATGTCTATAGCCAAAGGACAGAGCAAAGACTACTAATCAGTGTCTTTGACCTTGTTTGAAATTTGCCACAGTGCTACCTTGTTGTATAAGCCTATAGCTAAATGTCCTGTAGATGCCTCAATTGATAGTTCTAGTTCAGAGTTGAGTAAGAAATGGCTTGCTGTGATGGGGCATGGGAATCAAACAGTTTCATTGCCCATAAAGTGAGAAAGTTGGAAAATACTATGTTGAATTAGCACAATTCTCTGACCTAATCAAAATGCTGTGGGGGAACAGGCTATGAGGTGACAGGACCCCCACAGCTCAGGGAGACATTCAGGGAATGACCTCCCCAGCTGCTTCTCCTCCAAAAGTCACATAGCCCATGCATGCTTTCCTTATTACTGGCAAGCCCACAGCTTTTCCTCCTTAAAGTTAATCTTTACCCAGGTGTTAAGACTTACTGTGTTAAAGGACACATTATAAATAAAGCTGTTTCCACAGTTCTGTGCTGGCTGGAGTCATCAGCTTCTTCAGATCTTCTGATCAAATCCTGGCTCTTTTCTCTCATTTCCCACCATTTCCACTCAGGTTATTTCTCCTTCTCCATGTTGGTTTGTGAAAGGTGGTGCCTGACCAGGGACCTGAGAATGGGAAAGTGAGTGCAAGCAGGTAAGAGATTCCTTATTCTCCCACAATTCCCCCTCTGGTTCAAACAGGAACTGGGGTACAGGAAAGTGAAACTAAGCAGGTGAGGAAAACCCCCGTGAGAAGAAAAAAGTGAAACTGCACAGTCGGTAAGTGTTTTTGGGGGGTAATCATTGTCAGGGGTAATAAATTATGAGACAGGCTCAAAGGAGTGAGAATTGCTAAAATGTTTAAAAGCCAGCAAATATAAAGTCTGTATGTCTATGTGTTTGTAAGTGTCATGTGCCTGTGATATTTCACTATCAAAATATACAAAAGTTCTCTAATGAATTGGCAAAAAAATTGTAAGTTTAAAACTAGAAACTGTAAAGTTAAATGTCTAGATGGCTTTTCTGACTTCCCAGCACTAGACACTAATCAACAGGGCATTTGAGTAAGAGTATCCAGCCACTTTTAAAATGCTTAAGGAGTTAAAAAGCTGTGCTCAATATGGCCCCATAGGTCCTTTTACTTTGGCTTTAGTAGATACTTTTAGTAATGAGGCTCCCTCCTAATGACTGGAAGTCAGTTACTGAGGCTTGCCTTTCTGGAGGTGATTATTTGTTATGGAAATCAGAATGGGCCAATGAAGCTTCCAGCAGGCAGAAAGAAACAGACAAAATAACATTCTTTTCACTGTAGATGGTTAGGTGAAGCGGCTCAGACTTCATGACAAATCAATTACATTATCCACCTGAAGCCTATCTACAAATTAATTAGCTTTACAAGCTTGGAGAAAGTTAGACAAGTGGCCTCTTTTACAAGATCTTAGAGCCACAAAACAATGGATTTAATAGGGTATCTTACCTGTTGCTAAAGCTTATCTCTCTGGGGGAGAGAATATATTTGTTTTTCCTAAAATAGCTGACAGCCCTCACTGGCTCCCTGAATGGTTGGTCAGACATAGAGCCAGAAGAACATTTAGAATGAGAGGTGTCCATATAAAGCTGAACGCACTTCCTCCTCAGATTAAGACCCTGAATCCCAAAACTCGTTAATTGGAAATATTTATATAACTAAGGCTCAATACAGATTTTCTTTAAATTGTATACCTTGTAATTTGTCTGTTAATCATGTAAATCTTTTTCTTGCTATTGCTGTGATTGAACAACCTTCTTTTGCTATGCTACCTGTAAATTTATCTCAACCTTGCCATGATGAATCAGTCTTTTGCAGAGTCAGAGTTAAACTCCTCCCACTAAAATTGTTTATTCACAAGTTAGAGAGAAAAAGAATGTGGCTGCGCCCGTGGCTCAACGGGCTAAGGTGCCAGCCACGTATACCAGAGCTGATGGGTTCGAATCCAACCCGGGCCAGCCAAACAATGATGGCTGCAACCAAAAAATGACCGGGCATTGTGGCGGGCGCCTGTAGTCCCAGCTACTTGGGAAGCAGAGGCAAGAGACTCACTTGAGCCCAGGAATTGGAGGTTGCTGTGAGCTGTGATGCTACAGCACTCTATCCAGGGTGACAGCTTGAGGCTCTGTCTCAAAAAAAAAAAAAAAAAAAAGTGGGGAACAGCATGTGAGATGGCAGGGAATGACCCCTTCCCCCTGAGCTGCTTCTCCTCTAACAACATTCTTTTCACCTGCCAGAAGTCACATAGCCCATGCATACCTTCTTTATTGGCAAGTGCACAGCTTTTCCTCAAAATTAATCTTTACCCAGGTGTTAAGATTTATCTTGTTAAAAGATACTTTATAAATAAAGCTGTTTTTACAGTCTGGTGCTGGCTGCAGGCATCAGCCACACCAGTCCTTTCAATCCCATCTTTTTTGTTTTTTTGAGACAGAGCCTCAAGCTGTCACCCTGGATAGGGTGCTGTGGCATCACAGCTCACAGCAACCTCCAATTCCTGGGCTTAAGTCTCTTGCCTCCGCCTCCCAAGTAGCTGGGACTATTGGCGCCCACCACAATGCCCAGCCATTTTTTGGTTGCAGCCATCATTGTTTGGTGGGCCCAGGCTGGATTTGAACCCGCCAGCTCAGGTGTACGTGGCTAGCGCCTTAGCCCGTTGAGCCACAGGCGCCGAGCCTCAATCCCATCTTTTGTCTCTGTGTCTGTCTCCTTTCCCACCATTCCCACTCAGGTTATTTCTCCTTTCTCAGACTGGTTTGTGAGGAAAAAAATGCAACTTGAATTTTCTCTACTGTCCCTTTACATATATAAAATCTATCTCTGATCCGGAATGAAAATTCTGGCAAGCCCTTACATTTTCCAGCCACTTCAAGGTCACAGACTGTCACTTTCATTTACAAACAGTCTTGATGTAGAAATTAGAATGTCTGGTGTAAAATATTAGTCAAAACTCCAAACTGATTTTTTTTAGGACACATCCTCTCCATTCCTCCAGCTAGAGACAGGTTCACTGGGAAAGCTTAGAGTGGGTAAGGAAGAGTGTGTCTGGCTCTTCCACAGCACTTATCAAGTATACAGTGGTATTGTCATGCTGGAGATCTTCTATTTGTGCTTCTAGATCCACACTCCATCCTGTTCTACCTACCCTCTGCGCTGGGAGGCTGACCCAGATGAATGTGTTCCCTCCCTTTGTCTTCCAGTTAGGTTTGGCCAACAGAAAGCTCTGGGACAAAACCAGAGGGAGGGAGAAGAGAGAGATCGAAGTCTTTATTTCCTTGGCTTTTTCAGCCTCTGGCTAGCTATGACCCTTGAGTAGAAGTCATTACTTCTCCCAAAGGAGCCTCCTGCAAATGATGCTGCCTTTCCAGATTCTCATAATCACCCCTTTAGTGCTTAAGGGTCTGAGCCATTTTGCTGCTTCTAACTCCTAATTCCTAGACTAACTTTTGTTTTCCTTCTACCCCATCAATTCTCTTGAAGTCTCCTTGAAAATAAACTGTCCTCAAATTATCCCAATTTAAATTTGTCATTTTTCCTGTTGGGAACCTTCTTCTTGGAGAAGAAAAATCAATCAAAATCATATTGCATAGCAACACCTGAAGTTAAAAAAAAATACTTTAGTCCCACCTACTTGGAAGGCCTCAGCAAGAGGATGGCTTGAACCCAGGAGTTTGAGGTTACCGTGAACTAGGATGATGACGTAGCATTCTGGTCTGGGGCAGACAGACTATTTCAAACAAAATTCATTTTATCAGATTAACCAACTCATATCATAAAGCTCATAAAATCACTTGCCTGCATGTCATTATCCAAAGCAATTAAACAACTATTGTGCTGTATTGGGTCCATTCCAAGTTCAGAAAGGTCAGAGTTGGTATGCCTAGTCTCCCCTGATGCACTTTATTCAGAGCTCACAGGGAAGAACATGGATTAATGAGTTTCCTTGTCTTCATGAATTGGTTTATATTGGTTTAAAAGGACTCCAGGTTAAAAAGGTAAAGCTCTAATGGTAGAAATTTTGGATGCGATGACACCAGGGATGGAGAAGGATGTTTAACCTCATCTGTTCTGATCAAGCTCAGGTCTAATTTTCCTGCCTTTTGTTCCAGATATTTCACTCTGAGCAGAATTTTTAGCATTCTTGCTTCAGGGTTTATGCAGCTGTTCTAAACTTCCCAGTGTATCAGTTATTCAAATATTTAAAGCACCTATCAAGAACAGCTTAGTTTTCATTCTTGAAAGTACATACTTAAACGTTGTTGTTGGTTTTATAGTGTGCCTAAAAAAATCATTAACATTTCCCCTCTTTTTCCTGCTTTTTAAAATGATCAGCCATTTTAAAATGAAAGAAATCAAGTAAACAACTTTCAGCAATCAGGGGACCCTAAAACAGCAGACGAACTGCAACAGGTTAAGCACAAAACCAACATGCATGCAAATCATTCAAATTTTATACCTGGCAAATGGGGCTAACAATTTATACTTTGACTTGATTATTTGAAAATACTTTTCTGTGGCATAAATATAGATGCTAGTTCTGCCTTGCAGCCAGCTTTCTCACCAGAAAGCCACATTAGTCTTATGATTCTTATATAGAAATTAATATTCTCTAACAAATAAATAAAATGGCATCCACTAGTGCTTGTGGCATTGAAAGGTATTATCTCTCTCCTTTTGCCTTCTGGTTGATTTAGTTGGTTTTGATTCATAAATATTTACTGTTTACAATGTGCCAGGTAACTGTTTAATGTTAGAAAAACAGTGCTGAAGATGATAAACCAAGTCCTTGTCCAAGGCAGCTGCATTCCAAAGGGGGAGGATATGGGCAATAGATATGAAAATGAACAAATATAATTTTAGGATTAAAAGCTATGTAGAAGATGGGTATTATGGTCGAGGGTACCTGGAGTGTGGTGTGGCTATTTGGTGACATGAGTTGAAATGTGAAGGCTGGGAAGGAAGAAGCAGTGTGACAGCGCTCTGTAGATAGTAAGTGCAAAGGATGTAGCCTTGTGTATTGAAGGGCAGAAAGATGGATGGTGTGGCTGGAGCAGAGTGAAGAGAGAAGGCTCGGACAGGAGCTAGGATGAAAGAGGCCAGAGCCAGATCAAAGGATGAGAAGCTGGTGGAGGATTCAAAGCAGGGAAGCTGGGAAGAGACAGAATCTAATTTATATTTTTAAAAGATAACTGGCTACTTTGTGAAAAATGTCTTGTAGGAGGTTATTTTCTTCTGGGGGGACACCAGGGAAGGCTATGGCAAAGTCCAGGTGGAAGATGCCAGTGGCTTGGCCTAGAGTTCCAGCAACAGGCTACTACTGGCCTACACAATGCCTTTGTGAAAATTAGGAAAGGCTCCTCCTCTTCCTTTTTAGGTGCCTTGAATAGCAGAGAGAACAAATGTGAGGTGTGAAGAAAAAAGGAACCCAGGATAACACAAGTTTGCACCTCAATAATTGGGTGGAGAGTGATGGAATCAGTAGTTCAATTTTGATCATGATTGAACACCATGAGGATTTCACATGCAGTGAGTGTACCCATATTACAATGTGAAAACTCAGTGGCATTTACCACACTGATGTTGGCTCCTTTCACCTGGCACTGGGAACTTTATATGCTGATGTAATGAGATAACATTTGGGAGATGTTAAAGTATTTTCCTTCTGAGTAAGCCCTTGTTCCCATTGCTCCTCCACCCATTTAATCACTAGGAGGAAAAAACCCAGCCAAGACAAGGTTAAGTCCTCTTCGTTTCAAAATAGAAATTAAAATATTCATAGAAAGACAATAGTTTAAAATCAAGTGCTTTTCATTAGCAAAAATCAGACTTTGTTGAAAGAAAAAAAATTTTGAATATACCAATGAGACAGAGCTTGGTGGATTGCCCCTCAACAGATCATAGACAAAGATCTGCAAAGAACACAGGTTTTGATGTCAGCCATTTTCCCATGACTAGAAAAGAAAAAAGTTTAAGCAGGCAGGAAGTTGAGAGAGTCAGTATGAGCACAGGGTTGCCCCACATGAGTGGAGGGGAACCCTAAAGCAAAAGAGGTACATATCTTGCTTCCCATTCAGTTCTGGGACAACTACAGAGAAGTGGAAATGCTGTGGTTAGTCAACAATGGCCTTGACATAGTGCTTCCTATTCCTTGGGGCTTATGTAGGAGATCCAGTGGCAAAATGATGGAGGCTATCAGGATCAATGGACCCCAAAGGTGCAAGGCTTGTGGTCTTTACCACTGGGTGTCACTGGGAGGGCTATGGCTGTCAGTAGCTGAAATCACTTTTTGCCCAAAGGCTTGAGAGAACCATTTCCTCTCCAAGGGAGCCTGGGAGAACCTGAAGGGTAGTAGATATCTCTGTACCTGGTGGGGGAAAAAAGGGGAAGAGGAAAACACTTGGATGGGGGAGAAGACTGGAAAGACTAAGTGACTTCCCAAGAAAGACTGTTTTAAAAAAGAGTATCCCAAAGAGATTGAGATATTTAAATGGCAAAATCAAGTGTTTTTAGCCGGGGCTGGGTTTGAACCAGTCACCTCCGGCATATGGGGCTGGCGCCCTACCCCTTTGAGCCACAGGTGCCGCCCCAAGTGTTTTCTACCTACATCACAAATTGGGGCTTTCTGGCAAGAAGTAATCATAGAGAATAAAGTTGCTTGTTCTTATATACTTCTGATTTTGAGGGGCACATTTCAATCCTGCTATATTAGGAAATTCTGCATTGTTATCAAATAGAGAACTCAGCTTGATGTACCTCTGTCTAGTATGGAGACAGGGGGTGCAAGGGGAGGGAAAGGGAAAAAGTGAATCTGTCTACAGGGGTTGCCCCTGAGGAGGGTGGCTGAGGAATGGAGAAAGACATTTTTTATTGTACTTTTTCTATACCTTTTGTATTTGTTCCACATGTACACATTAACCATTCAAAGATAAAATGTGAAAAAAGTTTCTGAAATGAAAAAATCCAGATGCATAAAATCTGATATTAGTGCTTGACAATTAACATTAAATATTGTTCATCTCACCAGCATCTTTGAGTCACTTCTCCCCAGTGTACCTGTGGCTATTCCTTTCATTTGTGCTCCTGTTGGCTCTGCAAGCTATCTGTCCCACCTCTCTACCTACTGCAGACTTGCTATTACACACCTATATATAGGCCATTCCTCATACAGGGGAAAGCAACCCCATTGACCCCGTCTTGCCTGGCATCCTGTATTGAGGCATGGGAACGATTGGTGACAGATTTCTGTCCCTACTCTGGTTGTGTCCACTCCTTTGGCATCACACAACAATGGGGCAGTAGTGAAAAGCTCTTAGGTAATAGAATCAAACTCATTAGGGCTTACCTGTGCCAGCTACTAGCTTTAGATCCTTGGGTAAGGCTTAAGTTTCTTCTTCCACACATTAGAGTAACATGAACCTCATTGGGTTGTTCTAGCACAATGCTAGTACTGTTCTGATTACCCCAATAGCCAGTCCAAAAGAACAGGCTAATTTTTGTAAAGTCTTGCATCCAGCCAAACTCAGCATACCTATTCTATTTTGCTGTTTCTACCCAGGATGTAAGCCTCTTCATTTACTGCATCCCTTACTCTTATCTTTCCCTGTATTACTTCCTCAACTCAATCTCTCTGTTCCCCTTTTATTAGTATGTTTTCATTGTCACATAACCGGAAACTCAAGTCTAACTGGTTTAAATATAAAGGGGATTTATTGACTATAGTAACTGAAAATTCAAAGTGGTGAGGGCCTTGGTGTCGGTTTCTGTTCAGATTTACCAAGTACCATGTTTGTTTCTATCTCTCTATTCTGCTACCGTTAATGTCGGCTTCTGAGACTGGCTCTCTTAATGGTTTTGTAGGCTGGATGTCAGCAGGAACTTGGCCTATATGCTTTTTCATTATGCCCACCAGGACAGATAAAGTGAGTCTTAAACTACTAAACAAAAAATCCTGATCTTGTATTAATTGGAACAGCTTGAACCAGTCATAGTGACTAGGGAAAAGCCTTTGCTAATTCACTTAGCTCTGAACTAAATTGTCTACTTTTGAGCCAACAACAGTGATAAGAGTTGGGATTACCATGCTTAATTTAGACCAGTGATTTTTTTCAACCAGGAACAGTATTGTCATCTCAAGAGTATTTGAAAATGTTGCTATGACTGTGGTGACACAGGGGGTGCGGGTGGGGGGCAGGAGCATCAAAAGTTTTGTAATGTATAGGACAATTCCATACAATGAAGAGCTGGCCTTCCCCAAATGCCCACAATTTCCCTGTGAAGAAAAACTGTCTTGGACCACCAGGGTCGTGGGGTCCTGATATTGGGGATTCTGATGTTTGTGAAGTATATAAGCCATACTGAGGCAGTACGGCACCTAAATAAAAATGATGGGACCTCTCAGCTCCTTCCTAAGCTTTACTGGCTCCCTTCTATCTTCATTTCGATCTCTACTTATCTTTTACTTTACCTTCTTGACAATTTCACTTCCTAGTCACATTCTGTTGTACCTACCCGGATAAATCCTATTGTGGCAGTTACTTGAGAAGGAAAAACTCTTTTCTTTGAAGATAGGGTCTTCCTCTGTCACTCAGGCTAGAGTGTGGTGGCCTCATCATAGCTCACTGCAGCCTCAAATTCAAGGGCTCAATCAACTCTCCGCCTCAACCTCAAGAGCTGGGAGTACGAGCATGTACCACCAAACTCAGTGCTAATTTTTTAGTTTTTTTTTTTTTTGTAGAGACGGGATCTCACTTTTGCTTAGGCCAGTCTAAAACTCCTGACCTCAAGTGATCCTCCCTCCTCAGCCTCCCAAAGCGCTAGTATTACAGGAATGAGCCACCACACCCATGTCTGAAAATAAACATTTTATCTGAAAAATATGAGCACCGTTTACAGCCAGAGAGACAGTAAAATGTGTCATCAGTCACATCCCACCCACTTTTTTCTAACCCATCCCCTTTACTCATTTTGAAGCTGTCTGCTATATGGACTCTAGGCTGCATGTTGCCACCAATAGCTATAAACTGACCTAACAATTGTACTCTAGCACTGTGTGATACCATAACTCATACCTTATAGTTCAACAAAGTATAGCCAATCACTAATGTTCTTTTTGGAAGCCAATTGTCCTAATAGACAACTTTTGTCAACAACCCTCTTCTGATTTGTCCTTTAAGAACTTGAGCCTCTCCTTTGTTTTCTGGGGAAGGTTACAGTCCTCAAACTTGGCCCAAATAAACTTTCCACCTATGTTAATTTTTCCTGAGTTTCTTTATGTCAACTCTTAAATCTCCCAGAAATTGCCCTTTCTAGTCTCTTTGAAAATAAGACCTCAAAAATTTAACTGGCACATGGCCATCCATAATAAAGACTGTATTTGTCAACCTCCCTTGTGGCTAGGTACGTCATGGGACATATCTATGTATGGTCAGTGGATTTCAGTCTTCCTGTTGAGTAGAATGCAAACAAAATGGATGGAGCTGGAGAAATGGTATTGGACCAGGACATGGAAGCCAAATCCTGAGGATGTCAAAGCAAGGAGCTGGGAAAAACATCTGAATTTCTGACACCATAGAGCTCCATTTTAGCTTTATTCGTCTACCTGGATTTTTATATAAAACAGCAACTTCTTTCCTGTTTAAGCAACCATTATTTGGATGGCTTTTCTGTCATTTGTGGCCAAATATAACTGATAAGACAATCAATATAGGGCCACTATAACATCCTTCTTTACCAGGTGGGGAAGAGGTTAGATTGGCCCAATATTGGAAGTTCTAAATTCTGATGGTCAAATCACATGACTCAGCAGATTAGTGTCAATATCAAGTATGTTCCCCAACCTCACTGGCCCTCCTCAGTGATTCTGGCAGACTCTCCAGTTCTCTCAAGCAGCCAATTTAAGCTGCCTTCATGCTCCTCAAACTTCCTGCTTCTCCTCCTCCCACTTTCCTCTCAACAATTGACCTCTGCTTATTTGAGGGAACATAGATAAGCTGCCTCCCTCTAAGATTACTCTTTCCGAACCCATTCCTTCACTTTCCTCTAGTTACAATGAAATCAACTCACCTTGGGTAATTCCTCCTCCTCTGCTGTGGATCAATCTCCTTCACCCTGCTCAGGAACTACCCTCAATCCCATACCTTCCTCTCTTACTCTACCAGCTCTTTCCTTTCAGTTTCCTTCAACCTTGCATCATCTTTTAGTTCCTCTCTAGCTTTCTTCTTCCCTTCCTACTTCATTGTCCACTTTGTCTCCTTCCTTTGCCCTCTCCCTTTTTCCTACCCTCCACAGAAAAATTACTTAATTTTTCTGGGTCCATTTCTTCATTTCTAAAGATCTCAAAACCTCTGGATCATAGCTTTTCTTTCACCACTTTATGAAACTGCTGTTGTCAAAGCCACCGTCATTTTCCTTGTAGTTGAATCCAATGAAGATTTCTCAGTCCTTAATTTACTTTGCTTCTCAGTAATGTAATATTGTAGATCACCTCTCCTTAGCATTCCCTTCTCTTGGCTTCTGTGCCATTGATCTCTTCTGGTTTTATTTGTCTTTTATTCCCTGCCGTCTCTTTCACTTAGTCTTTGTTTCTTTTCTCTTCCTCCTCCTCTAAATGCTAATTGTTTCAGTCCATGTAGGTCATGGCTTGTAGGACACTTCATTCACTTGTAGGACCTCAGGCTGATGATTTACAAATCCATATCTATAAGGCAGGTATCCATTAAGGATTTTGGATTCATACATCCAACTGATAACAGAACAGCATCATGAATATCACATAGTCATCTCAAATTACATTCACCCTCTTCCTTTTCTCTATACACCTGCTCTTGTGTTATTCCAATACAGTGAATAGACTACTGTCCATCTAGTTGCCCAAGAGTCATGGCTTCTTTCACATAATTAATCATAAAGTCTTGCCAAGTTTACTTTTAAACATGTTAAATATACTTCAGATCCATCCATCTCCCTCCATTCTGCTACTTCCCTTATGCAGTCCCTCATCATTTCTCACTTGGGTGGATTCTACCACTGTGAATTCTACCATTCTCTCTGCCTCTAGTCTTGCACACCTATTCACAGTACAGCCCAAGTGAGCTTTCAAAAGTAGAGATCTGATCACATCATTCGCTAATTCTCTGTGGCTCACAGGATAAAACTCAACATCTTGACTGGTTATAAAAGCCTTGTCTGATGTCTCTTGCCTGTGTCTTTAGCCTTTTCTCCTGACACTTTTTTCCTTTTACTTTCCACTTAGCCACATTTAATTTCAGTATATAAGTATGAAAGAGAATGTAAGGCTCTGAGTATGTAAGACTGGTGCTGAGTCTTTGCACAAGCTGAGCTATTCCCTCTTCTGAGAACCCTCTTCTTATTGTCCCCACCCTTAGCCACTTCTCTTTTCCTTCATATCCCTGATTCCTATCATTTCTGTCTAGAGCTGGGGTCCAACCTGTAGCCTGAGGGCCACCTGCTGATTTTGTGAGGACTTTTTTTTGCTTATCTGTGGTGTTTGACAAAAAGGTCAGTGCATACTTTTCATGATATCAATCAGTTTTCTTTGGTGTTTGTATATTTGATGTATATTCCAAAAACTCTTCTTCCAATGTGTGGCAGAGGAAAAAAAACACTGGACACCTCAGGTCTTCTCTGACCTACTGAGTCTTATTCAATGCCCCTAATTATGCTCTCCAAGATCTTTACTTCTGTCATAGATCTCATCACACCATATTGTAATTGCTTATTTCCTTCTACTACATTTTCAGCATTGTGAGGGTAGGGACCACATCTATTTTATTCATCTTTTATCTCCAGGGCCTCTCACTTAGCTCAATATATTTTTATTGAATAAATGAGTTCAAAGTAGCTATTCAGTTTTTAATATATGCTTTACTTTCCTAGGGAATAAACATGTCTTGACTAGCCAGGCAATTAAGAGATACTCAGTATAACAACCACGCTCAGGTGAGTGAAAGAAAGAATTCTCTCTAGACATCTTCATGTAATGTTTTAAAAAGTCACTCATTCTAACCAAGCACTGTAAATTGTAATGTGCATGCACAGAAAACAGTCAAACTAAAACCAGCCTTTTCTTTCCAGTTTATTAGCAGGCATCCTTAGTTGAGGCTTCCCCAGGAGTCCCAGAGGTTGAGAGAGAAGGTTTATCACAACTGTCAGCCAAGATTCCTACTACTTTCCTACTTCATTTAAGAGTGGAGTTTCTCTTCCCTACCTATGCTCTCAAGGTTGCTAGAAAAGTAAAACTAATTCAACACATTAAGCATGGAGAGTCCAGCTCTAATCTCAAATATTCAGTGAGTATTAAACTGCAGGCTGACCATATGACTTATTTTTTATAATCTCCTCAGGTTTTATGAAGAGTCAAACTTTTGTCTCCTGTACATATTTTATTCTTTCATACAGACTTCTCTTTGAGAGAATAAGACTTACTCTATAGCCAAAGGCTGCATAGTTTAAGAAGCAGAATAAAATCACTTTCAGTTCCAGTCATATAGGTCCAAAGGACATTACTAATTTAAGATATCAGAAAGAAGAGCCATTAATTTAATGTATCAAAAATCCTCTTTTTGGTATCTTAAATCATCAGAGAATTTTGCTCTGAACTGTTTTTCTAATCATATTGATCATAATGCATTGCACTATCCACACTCTTATCAATTTATTTTTGTACCTATTAGCCCTTGGTACATGTTTATAAGATTGCTGGTCAGAATAGTTTTTCCCCATAAAAAATAACTGGCCAAAAAAGGGGATCAAATTTTAGATTTATTAACAAAACTACCTCCAACTCCACTTGAAAGGAAACTGATGATCTGGAGTTCTGTTGAAAACATGGCATTATCTTGTTGGCACCTACATTAGTTTGCTTAGAACAATACCAGAAAACAAAAAGCAAATGCTGGCATTTCAGAAGTGCTGGGTTCGCTGGAAATGTTCTTCTTTATGTGCTTCTGTTTGCATAGTTCATTTAGAGTCAACGTGTTCTTTCCAGCCAGGAAGATGATGCTGCTATTGCATAAGGTTGCCTTTTGTTTAATTATACCTAGTTCTCTTAATAAAGACTTCTATTACCTTTCCATAGTAAATGAAGAACAAAATAGATTTTTTGGAAATGTTTTCACTCAATGAGGTGTGAGCAGCTTGTGACCAAACCTTCTCTAGTAAATCCTGGGTCATATGGTTGCAGATGAACTTGCAAATCAAACCAAGGGTATTTGAAAATCCAGAAGGTTAATTGGTATCCCAAAATTTATGCAGGGTAAAGGAGCAATGGTGATGACAAAGATCAAACATTCTCAGAGTAAAAATGTACTTTTTTTTTAAAGACAAAGTCTCATTGTGCTGCCTGTGGCAGAGTACAATGGCATCACCACAGCTCACAGCAACCTTGGCCTCATGGGCCTAAGCAATTGATCCTCTTACCTCAGCCTCCAGAGTAGCTGGGACCACAGGAATAAGCTGCTGCACCTGGCCTAAAAATGTACATTTCTGCATGTCAGTTATTTTGCTCATGTCTTCCTCATTCTATAGTACATTGCATTGGTTGCAGGCTTTATTTATCATAATGAAGGAATGAACAAAAGGGTTAAGATCAACTTTCCATCTAAATTCCCATTATAACAATATTTTTGCAGCAAAAAAGACATTTAAACTAGTGTCACAGGTCACATGTAATTAAATTACAATACAAGTAAATAGAGACAGATCTTTGGAATTTTTTAGGGAATTTGATATGTTGGATCATGGTTCTGTATTCTGTCCCCAAATAATTTGGATTATCTTTTCCATTAGTCATTGACTGACTAGAAAGCTTCTTAAATGGAAGATAACTTTATAATTCATTAAAGATGCTCTAATTTTGTTGTACATATGTATTTCAAAGAGGTTATTGAGCTCCCAAAGGAAGAGGATGTACATTTATTAGTCTGGCATCACCTGCTGTTATGAGTCTAATTGTACACACAGAACCAGCACCAAAGACCTAAGGAACAAAGATGAGGTAGAATTAAAATCAATTCATTGATGCCAAAGGGTTGAATTATTTCCTCCCATAGAAAAGCAGGTAATAAGATTTATGTCCACAGAGCCAAGGAGTTAAATATAAAAGTATGTTAGAAAATTAAAACAAATGCTGGCTTGGGTATAACTGGATCCCCTCTGAAGGGCAGACTGCTTATCTTGATATTTTCTAACTCTCCTCACTTAGTCTCTAGTTTATTTACAATGAATAACTGCCCATTGTTACCTACTCTGATAAAGGAACATTTAAGGACTGGTATCTGAACCCAGACTGGATTGAGACTTGGACTCCTGCCTTGTCTGAAGAATTCCTTGTAGTTGTGAAATTCCACCCAGACAACATTTTCAATGGTCCTTTTGTATTTAAAGAGGAATTAAAACAGTCTGGTAAATAAATATGGCCATATTTGAAGTCAGTAGCTATAATGAAATCAGAAAATTACCTTCAAATAAACTCATGATTGTTAACTCTCAAATTTCAAAAATCCTATAGCATATACCAAAGCAGTTAAATGTTCTTTTAATGCTTCTCCACAAAAGGCCACATCCCAAGAGTAATATCTTTGACTTTCATTTCCATCATATGACAAGTATCACCTCAAAGTTACATTACCTCTGCAACAAGATACCAACTGTGCATAGTATACTTGATTCAGGAACTCCTACCACGGTTGAGTTCTTTGAATAAAATCAATGCAAAATAGAACTGACATTTGCATTTATGCAGGATGACTAATATAGGTATGACAGTAACAAACTTGTTAGAACTTACACACTCAAGTGAACAGTTTCTTTCAAACTAGTCCTCTTGAGAAGCAGCTGTCTGTTCTGTGTGTGTCTGCGCAAGAGAGACCCACAGTAGGGAATTCCCCCCACTATTCCTCCTCAGCTGTCACCTGAGCCCATCCATGCTTTGGGCGCCCTTGGCTATAGATAACCAACAGTTTGTGGGAGCCTCTCATTCTCCCATCACTGTACACCTGGTCCAATTCAACCCCAGCCTCTTTACTTAGGAATCTGTCCCTCATGATTCCAGATTTAGACAACTTATGGACACTTGGGATCCAGGTTATTATTCAACTATACTGTGAATTGAGAAGTTTCTTTGACAATGTAATAATTTTAACATTTTAATAACACCTTACCATCTCTATTTCAAATAACTCATTTTCCAAAGGTCATTTAACAAAGAAGCTAATTGAAAGTGGGGTGTCTGAATGCATTGCATTCTGCAGAGGACAAAAGATTTGTTCTAACTTTACAATAAATAAGAAAGTAAATTAAAATTACAAACTTTATAAAAAATTGCAAAATAATTGTTCTAACTTCACAATAAATAGGAAAGTAAATTAAAAGCTTTGTCATTGAGCACTTACATATTTGCTGAATGGTTTTTAATGATTTAAGCAGAGTACCAAAGTGAAACTACCAGGCAACTCTACTTTTGTCTTTCAATTCCAAACTAGGCAATCTTTTAGTTAAATGAAATCTGAAGCAGACCATCCCCCACATTTGGGAATCATTAACATGAAAACAAGAATTGATATTTTTACTCTGCAGATGCTTATTTAAAAATACAAACTTAGTGCAACATGCTTGCTTCTGCTTTAACAGTAACTTTATAATCAAAGTGACTCATGTTTATGATTAAGAGCATGGGTCCTCAATCTTTCTAAACAGGGGGCCAGTTCAATGTCCTTCAGACTCTTTGAGGGCTGGACTATAGTTTAAAAAAACTGAACAAACTCCTATGCACACTGCACATATCTTATTTTGAAGTAATAAAACAAAACAGGGGCGGTGCCTGTGGCTCAAAGGAGTAGGGCACCAGCCCCATATACCGGAGGTGGTGGGTTCAAACCTAGCCCTGGCCAAAAACTGCAAAAGAAAATGGGAACAAATACAATATTTAAAATGAAAAAAAAGGGTGCCCCCATCTGCAAAAAAAACCCTAAGTTCAGGAAAAAAAGGCCCCCCCCTTAACTGCAAAATAAAAAACAAATAGACCTCCTAACTTTGAAAAAAGAAACAAAAAACCTAACTTGTTCTTACCTGGGTCCTCAGGCAGCATCAGGCTCCTCACAGGCAAGCTCATGACTCCTCTGATCAAGACTTTCAGTCTCCCCCGAGACTGAGAAGGAAAATCAGAGGAGGGAAATAGGAGAGTGCTGCGCACATTCCACACATGCACACTGCAGCCTGGGATGAGTCAGCTGCTAAACAGGACAGGCACTGGCAGCAAAAACACCCGGTGGGCCACACGTGGCCCATGGGCCATAGTTTGAGGACCCCTGATTAAAAGTATTAGGATAGACATAGTGGACTGAAGTTCGAATATTAGATCTATCAATAATCACTTCACCTAGGCCTTCATTTCTTCATATGTAACTTGATTGCCAAGATCCTAATTTATATATTTTTATTAATAGTTATACAATAATATGATATAACACAATCAGGAACATCTAAGGTAGGTATCCTTGATTTTCCCTTTCAGTACTGGGTACCATTTGTGCCTTTCCTCAATAATAGGTTCTCAAAACTTGAATGTCAGCCAGTGCAGTAGTAGCTCAAGCCTGTAGTTGTAGCACACTGGGAGGCCAAGGTGGGCAAATTGCTGGAGTTTAGGAGTTCAAGCCCAGCCTGAGTGAGAGGGAGATCCCATCTCTACCAAAAATAGAAATATTAGCTGCGCATTGTGGTGGTCACCTCTAGTTCCTTTAGGTACTCGGGAGGCTGAGGCAAGAGGATTGGGTTTTGGCTATACCTGATATTTCATATCTCCAGGATATTCCTTTCTGTTCTTTTCTGGCACCATCCGTGGGTTTTTTTCTTGTTGCCCTGTCTACCTTCCAGTTAATGCCACTTATTACAGTATTTCCACCTTGTCCCTTTTTCAGCCAATGAAGACACATTTTCTGATCAAATTTGTTTCTGTAACCCGAATTGTTTTGACTCTTTTTTTGTGAATGCTCCTATTTAGGGTGTTTTGGTAGCTTACAGGACCAAAGTTGTTTTCTACTGTCATCCAACAAATAGGTTTAGAGCATCTACCATGTGCCAGGGACAGTGATACTTACCAACTTGCAAAAAAATTCCTTCAATGTGTTCTAGCATTAAAACAGGGAAGCTAAAAGTGGTGGCTGTGCACACACAAATTGGGTGAGACTTGCAAATTCTAAGTCCTCTAGTTATGAGCCATATGTACATTGGGCAAGTTACATGCTGTGGCTGGTCCTAGGGTTGTTTTAAATATCAGTAATAAGCTGGTGTATATGAAACAGTTCTTGGAACATAGCAAACACTAAACTGTTAGTTGAAAGGAATTGATTTTATGCTGTGCTTTTAACTATGGCGTACATGGCTGGGTTTACAATCTATCATCAACCTAAAGAACCCCGCATTACTATCACATCCCTGGCACAATGTTTGGATATGATTCGTTATGGTGATTATTTGGGAAACTCTTGTGATCTTACTCAATTTTCTGTTGACAATTATCAAACATAGGTGTATTTCCTTCAGGGAAACTGGAGATTAAAATCTGGACTATAGAGTTCAAGAATTCTGTTTTCCATAAGTACATGAATAAACAAAAACTTTAGGAACAAAATACAACTTACGCTCTGCCACTGCCAAAAAGGATTTGAAGCATCAAAATACTAAGATTAAAAAACCTGAAGACTTTTTTTTCAAACAAGGCAAGAGCCTAGTAAAAAGGTATAGGGGTGAGGAAGAAGAAAAAAAAAACCTATCAGAATACTTGGCTAAAGAAGTTACTCTAGTTGAAAACAACAGTGTGCCTTCCTCAGAGGGTAGCCAAAGCAAAGAGAAATATGAGAGGTATCCCAAATCTATTCCAATGAAAGCAAGTTCACCATTAATCAGGAGGAATGCTTTTTTTGTTTCTTAACTGATATGGGATATATAGAAAACACTGATCATAATGACTGAGACCTTTGATTGCAGTTAAGGGAAAAAATGGAGACATCCTATCTTTGGCAAGTATCTCATCTAATAGGAGCCTCAGTCTAATGTCTAAGACTTTTAAGTTCTTGATTCCACTGCTAGTACACCTCTCCCCTAAACTGCTTTTCTCATAACCTTCACTGATCTTGACTAAGCCAACTCATCCTTGACTCCTTTCTTCTTTCTTACCCCATATATGATTTACTATTAAATGCTGTCAGCTCTGCCTTTAAAACATTCAGAATCTCACTATTTTTCAAACCACCCTCACTGTCATTATCTTGATCCAAGCCACCATTATGCACCTCCAGAATCATTGCAATTCCCTGATCCCACCTTCAGTCTAAAATTTTGATCCCATTAAAATATGCCAGATCATGTTACTCTGCTGCTCAAAACTCAACAACGGTCCCCACCTCATTCAGAATAAAAACCAAAAGATCCTCCATAATCTAGTTTCATCCCCAGTTCCCTCTTAACCTCTGTAATTTTATTTCTTTACTCTCCCTCTTTTCATACTACTTGACCACACATTGGCCTCTTTGCTATTATAGAAATATTCCAGGCATGCTGTTATTTCAGGTCCCTTGCAATGATGTTTTCGTTGCCTAAATGCTCTTCTCAGTAGCGATGTCCTTCTCCCTTCTGAGTCTTCAGCACTTTTACTCAAATACCACCTTCCCCAGAGGGCTTTCCCTGGCCCTACTTGATACTGCCAACACTACCCCTCGCGTTCATGATATTTTGTATCACTTTCCTGCTTTATTTGTCCCCTCATGTATTTTTAAGCTTTTTTCTGCTTTTTCTATCTTTGCTACCAGAATACAAACACCATGAAGACAGGGATCTTTTTTTTTTTCCTTTCTCTGCTACATCACCCCCTTTAGGACAGGGCCTGGTGGACAGTGAGCATACAAACATTTGTTGGAACAATGAGTAAAATTTGAGAACAAAGCATTGGAGAATACTTAGAGTAATTCTGAAGGTGGGGGGTGGATGAGTAATAGGGTTCAGTTATGTAGAGTTTTGCTAATCCGATTACTGACAGGGTCAATGCTTAGCACATAAAGAGAATGTATCGTAGATCTATTAACCAGTGTGGTCTCTAAAGTGAGTAGCACAAGATGAGCCTTTGGGATGAGGGGTCAAAGTGTTAGAATTATGTTTCTTATAAACTTAAAGACATACTGGATAATGTCCTCAGTCTGTCAGCGAGTCATACAGCACTCATGTTCCTGAGGTATCCTAAGAAAGAGTGGAGTGGGAGTACTCAAATATTAGATGGAATTAAACACTTACATTATTTATTCCTACCCTGCCTTACATGTACTAGACGACTTGCATATGAGGGAAGTAAGCAACCACAGCTGTAAGAGGATAACCTGGTAAAGACTTCCACATCTGAATGTCTGCTTTCATGTTTTGCTTCATAACCCTAATATATGAAGGGAAATTTAGTTCCATACATGAATTAAGGAACACTTAAATACAAAGATTACTTTGATAAAAGAGCCATTAAGATTATCTTTCTTGACAATACATTCAGGAGACTTTTAACCTTCCTTAATCAGAATATTGACATTCCTTTAAGACAAATGAGTAAGTAAAATTGTTCTATTAGGCATTGGGAAAATGACAGAAGCAATATTCAAAGTGCATGAACAAAAAATCCTGATTAATGATTTAAATTGCATGAATTTGAGAGAAAATGAATGAGGTTCTTCCCAGCTACTAGGAGGAAGTCCAGGTACTTTGGGAAGGACATGAAACTTTTATGGTTACCATGGCACTATAACTTGCAAAGAGCCAACTCCCCTCTCAGGGCTTAACTTAGAAAAAACTTCAATTATTCAACCACTACCAGAGCCCCTTTGCTAATAAGTAAGAGATGCTTTCCAAAGAGAACCAGAGACTTTAAAGTACTCCATTAAATGGAGACTCTTTATCTATTTCAAATGAATATTTTGAAGTGTGGAGATTTGTCTACAATTTTCACTTCTGGTTTCCCATTCTTGGTTGTGCAAAAATGAACTCACAGAGACAAATTCAAATATCTATTTTGAAAAGTATTTACTTAGTTTGAATAAATTAATTGCAAATAAAAATTAAGCTACAATATATAGCCTGAATAGAAATGACTAGAACAAATACAATACAGGACTTGATTTCCTTGCATTAGTCACAAAGTATGTGACAATCTAGAAAACTTCAAAA
>CAUYON010087761.1:0-12757 GCA_963573935.1 Arctocebus calabarensis
GCCAGGCGTTGTGGCGGGCGCCTGTAGTCCCAGCTACTTGGGAGGCAGAGGCAGGAGACTCGCTTGAGCCCAGGAGTTGGAGGTTGCTGTGAGCTGTGATGTCACAGCACTCTATCCAGGGTGACAGCTTCAGGCTCTGCCTCAAAAAAACAAACAAACAAACAAGAAAAATAAAAACAAACAAACAAAAAAGAGCAAAAAGGGAACCCACCAAATAATCCCCACTCTCCTCAGTTCCAGTTTCTCCCAGTGCTTAGAGTTCTTGCTATTCTAGAAGGCTCAGCTGGGACACCCCCACTTAGCAACTAGCTGTTTTCCACGTTGCATGAAGGTCTTTCATCCCATCACCTTTTGCTTTGCCACTTTCAGACGTGAGCCACTGAGACCTGCCTACATTATGGTTAATTCTGAGGGACATAGACTCTCCAATCCCTCCGGGAGGAGAAATTGGGTCCCCTGTTTGTTTTTTTTGTTTTTGTTTTGCAGTTTTGGCCGGGGCCAGGCTTGAACCCGCCACCTCCAGTACATGGGGCTGGTGCCCCACTTCTTGAGCCATAGGCGCCACCCAAGATTGGGTCCCTTGATATAGGAAAGTTGGAAATATTCACTTATGATTTGGTCAAAATTGAATATTAAATTTTTTTTTTTTTTTTAGAGATGGGGAGTCTCACAATGTTACCCAAGCTTTTTTTCTTTTCTTTCTTTCTTTTTTTTTTCTATGTTCTATGTCTAGTATAGTGGCTTTTCACAGATGTAGTC
Source organism: Arctocebus calabarensis (assembly GCA_963573935.1). NCBI lineage: Eukaryota > Metazoa > Chordata > Mammalia > Primates > Lorisidae > Arctocebus > Arctocebus calabarensis. The sequence continues at coordinate 760 of CAUYON010087761.1, forward strand.
ATAGCACACTATTGCCTCAAACGCATATAATCATATGATTTTCCTGACCATTCTTTATGTTGCAGAATAAACTCTTAGGTCTTTCTTATAAAAATTTCCAATCAAGAGAGTGACTGTGATAGGTGAAATCACAAAGAAATGAGATGGTGGCTGCCAGCTGCCAAGCCTCAGTTCCTTGGGGAAAGCCTCGCCTTCTCCCTGGGGATCTCCCTCACACTTCCACAGAGTTCTAGCGCTCAGCGGGGCTGCTTCCATGCCACATCACGTCTGTGGATGAAGGCTTCTTTCAGAGACTTCCAGAAAAATGTGTTAGAGGTAATGAAGGTGAGTGGAGGTTATATGATGCTGTAGAAAGATCTTGGACTCTGGAGGCCCAGTGTCACCTTTCCCTAGCTGTGTGCCCTGGGGCCCGAGTCCTAACTTTGGAGCCTGCTTCTCTGTCTGTGTGAGGAGATTCCTGCTCCTCCTATAGGGCTGCGGATACAGTGGCCTGCAGCAATGCTCAGCAGAGGCGACTGCCTCCTTTGTGGCAGTGGGGCACACAGCCAGTCACCTCCTCAGACCAGAGCACCTGACAGAGAACCAGAGTCACAGACGCTGGGGGAGCTGCTCCTGCACACTCTGGTTCCAGGAGCCTGGGCCCTCAGCTGCCCTTTATCTTTTTCTTGCTTAGAAAAAGAAAAAAATGAAGCAGCGTACTGGGGGCCCTGGGGCCTGCAACTTGCCCTGTGCTCTCACAGGGCCCGCCTGCCCTGCCATCCTCCTGCCAGTGGTGGCTGGAGGGGTTGCTGGGCCACTGGGATGAGCCTGTCCCAGCTCCCAACTGCTGCTGGCCGAGGCCAGGCTGACCCCTGAAGTCCTATCTGATAGTGGCCACTGGCAGTGGCTGGCCCTGCAGCCTGGCACCTTAGCAGTTCAGTGATGGCTGAAGCTGGAAAAATTTCTTTGGCATTTGGGTAGGACAGGAAGGAAGGGTAGGGAGGGCTCCTCTGAAGTCAGCAAAGTGAGGGCCAGTAGGGAAGGGGTGGGGATGGTTACTCAGTTCCTGCCGTGCCCTGCACGCTGGAACCCAGGGATGCAGGGACAGAATCCTCCAGAACACTTGAGCCTGTGAATACAGCAGAGGTTGCCTGTGCTGCTCCCTCTGCCCAGAAGGTTCATCTCTGCTTGTCTACCCAGAAGAGTCCTAGCATCCTTACCATCTAACCTGACTGTCCCTTCCTCTCTAAGAGTACACTTAGCCTTGGCTTGTTATTCTCCCAGTAATGTCATAGAACTTTGCTTAGAGATCCAGGGCCCAGTGACCCAGAGACCTCAGGAACAGAGAGGGATCTGTGGTAAATGTTTGTCGAGGTGAATATGGTGCGGAATGCTCGAGTGCTCAAGGCAGCTCTTCCATCTGTGACTCAGGAAGGAGAAGCCCCACTCAGCAGGCCCCCTCTTCCAGGGCCTCCACGCAGGAAGGGAACACATCTCTCTCACGTTTCCAGTGGGAGCTGTTCCTCTGAGCCTTTGAGTGCCATGGAGGCATGCGGCCACGTGGGCAGGAGGCAGCCTCTGCAGAAGGATTCCTCAGTTTTGAATTCTGTCTCCACCACTTATAGCCACGGGGCTCTCTGGGCGGGTTAGAGGATCACAGGCAGACTGCTGTGAGGACTGGAGCAGTTACTATCTGCTCAAGCCTTAGATCAGTGTCTGGCATGTAAAAAACACTCAGTAGAGGGCAGTGCCTGTGGCTCAAAGGAGTAGGGCACCGGCCCCATATGGCAGAGGTGGCGGGTTCAAACCCAGCCCCGGCCAAAAATCGCAAAAAAAAAAAAAAACACTCAGTAGAACCTTCAGAGTTGACCACCTCCCTACAATGACCACCTCCTCAAGCTGACCTAATTTTCATGGATCAGACATATACCACGTGCAAGCATCAGTACAGGAGGCCTCACTCCTTCTGTTGACCAGGTTGTTGCAATTCCCTGGGTATGTGTCAACTTACAGGGGTTCTACTGCCCTGGACCTGTCTTCCCTAAATCACAGAAACAGAACCCCTCACTATCGCAGGGACTGGCCCCAATGCATCTGGGGACGATGGGTGTGGGGACTGCAGGCTCAGGCCAGGTCCCACAGGGGAGGGGAAGTGGCCTTTGAAGGGAGTGGGGGAGGGCCCAGGCACTCCTATGCCTCCCCCAACCTCCCCAGTGAGAGTCTGCTGGATCTCAGGCCTGCTTTTCTGTTTTTGGCTTCGTGGCCTTTGCTGCTGTCCTCAGGGACAAGCTATTTTAGGTAGCCGTCAAAATAAAACTGAGATTAACCCAGAATTCTTGGCAGTCCAACAATACCATAATTATGTGCTTTTTAACTTCAGAAATCAGGCCACCAAAACTGACCTGCTGGGGTCCGCAGGGTGTTTTGAGGATAATAAGGCCTCCATTCCCGCTGTGTCACCTTCAAACCCCCACAGCCACAGGCAGCTGCTGGGGAACCAAGGGCTCTCAGGGATGCTGTCTCTTCTCCCAGGAGTCATACCGTCTGAACAACAATACGACTTGTTCTCAAACCACAAGCTGCCACATTGGACGGGTGACTTCTTACTTTCTGTATCATAAATCCTCTTGTCCCCATCACGGGGACTGGTGGGCTGTGAAGGAACAGAGGAAGCTGTGTTCCAGGGCTGGACTTTCGGGGCAGGAAATCACTCCGAGGAATACGTTTGTGCTTTGATTGCGGGCAAGGGGCGCAGACCCTCTCGTCGGGCACACAGTCCCTTTCCACATTGCTGGAGCCGAGCGGGAGGGGAGGGAATTAGTCACACACAAGAGCAACAGGATGAGGCCCCTGAAAGAGTAAAACTCTCTCAGAAAGGGGAAAAAAGAATGGGAGATTTAAATAGATGGCGAGGTTGAGCTGGTGTCAGGAAAGGTCACTGCCTGATGAACAAAGAAGCAGCCGGGATTACAGGCTCGGGCAGCTCTCTGAGCTCCCACACAAGACCTTGAAACGCCTGCAAGAAAGAAAGGCATCAACAGACCCTGGCGACAGGGGCAGTCCCAAAAAGACAGTTTCCCCCCAAATGCTGACTTGGCCCTGGGAACAGGTGCTTGTGGGAACATGATGCTCCTGGCCAGAGGGTAGATCTTAGCTGGGACAGTGACCTTGCAGGTACATGTGAAATAGAAAAGCACATCCGTCGCCCAGGGACGAGCTGCTCTATTGGCATCAAGGTAAACAGACACCTTGGGTGGCGATATTCCTTTAGGGAAGGGCTGCCTGGGCGTGGGCACTCAAGGGAGCCACGTGCCTGTGGTCCTGCTCTCCCTCACCACCAGCCACGGGCGGAGCAAACAGCTTTGTCAGTCAGTGGCAGCTGAGGACTTGCTCCTTTCATGTCCCCAGAAGCCCTCATTTACCCACTCCTTCCTGGGTCCTGAGCCCGTCTGGCCCAGAAGCTCCCTGGGAAGCTCCCTGTCTCCTGGGAAGAGTGTGTATCGTAACAGATGGATCCCTGCTTCTCACTTGGTTTTTGTTTGATTTTTTTTTCTCCCTCCAAAGCTTTTATAAAGTGTCTTTCTCTGCTACAGGAGCTTCAAGAACAGTAAGTCTTGGGAGGTTGTTCTTGGGGAACTGGATGTCCCGGAGACGTGAATCTTGTCTCAGAAACAGGACCTTGAGTTGATCGGGAGGCAGGTAAAGCGTCAGGAGGCTGTGATGACATCTGAAGGACGCCTTTGTGCGGTCCCGGGTCCTGAGCTGCTCTGCCTGGTAAGAGGCTGAAGGGTTTCAGGCCAGAAGGGCTGCCCTGCTCTTCTGTTCCTGTCCTGGGTGGTCTCCAATTGCAAGGAGAGGTCATATTCCTGTATGAAAGAGAAGCCACCTAGGCCACCTCCCTCTGGGGACTTAACAATAGCCCCTTTGTCCCTGCAGAAGAAATGGACTGCCCCTTTGGATGAGCAGGTCGTGTGACAACGAAGTGACTACCAGGGGCTGGGAGCTAATCCCCCTGGGTTCCAGCAGGCACGTGGGCAGCTCAGCCGAAGTGGGAGTAGAGCAGAGGCCCCCTGAATTAGGATGCCAGCTGCTGGCGGCTGGGGACAGTTACAGAGAAAGGGCCACCATGACATTGGTCCCACCGTAACTGGAATTCCAAAGGGCTGCCTGCATCACTGGCCTCTAGTAGCTTCCAGGCCTTCTCTGGTTAGAGCAGGACTACCTTTGGGCCAGTCTACGTCAGGAGCCCTTGTTTGCTGGATTGTTTCCCAACTCCCAAGAGACAGACACACTGCCCCCTGCCACCCACCTCCCCATATGACTTGTGCAGGTAAACAGCACCTGTGGAGCTCAGAAAACTGCCTTACATTCTTTCTAGTTCAAGGGCACATGAAAAGATCACACTTCAGAAAATGCCTGACTCCTGTCAGGCAGTAAGAGCAATGCCAGCTCCCCTCCTGCCACCCAGCCTGGTGTCCAAGGATTCTCGCTTCTGAAAGCTCCTCCCTAGTGAGTGTCAGGGAGCTGGGCCCCTTTTCGGAGACAGGAGGTGCCGGGGAAGATGGTGGGAGGGTGAAATGTCCTCCTACCTCTGACCTGCCATCTGTATTGGAACGGACAGGGTTGCAAGGGGCGTCCTCAAGGGGGCCCACATTCACCCACCCAAAAAGATCACTGAGAAAAGTTAGCCTTCTAACCCGTTATTAATATTATAATTAATATTATAATATTATAATTAGAATAATAATTATAATATTAATAACGGGTTTGAAGGCTCTGAGGGGTGCCTCGGAAGCAACCCACTGAGGTTGCCCAAATGCCACCCCTCAGAGCCTCTGTCCCTGCCATCCTTCTCCCCTCCCTCCCCTGCTTTTCCTCACACCACCACATTGTCCACCTCTCGCGTTTATTGTCTATATCCCACTGGAATGGGAGCTCCACAAGGGCAGAGACCCTCGTGTGTGGTCCTCCAATATATCCTGAGCACACAGAATATGCCCTGGCACCAGCAGGCACTCACAATCACGTACTGAATGAATGAATTTAATGTGGGATGTGGGTGCGTTGTGATACGTGGAATATGTATAAGATCAAGCCTCCAAACACAAGGCTGAGTAGGGCCTGTGATGGTCTGAAGTTGGCCCAGCCTGCCTTGTATTTCCATCGCTAAGGAAGCTGAGTATCTTTCCATACGTTTATCAGGCATTTATGGTTCTTCTTTTGTGAAATGTCTATGTATGTCTCTTGCTCATTTTTTTTTTTTTTTTTTTTGAGACAGAGTCTCACTCTGTTGCCTTGGGTAGAGTGCCGTGGTGGTATAGCTCACAGCCACCTCAAACTCTTGGGCTTGAGCAATCCTCTTGCCTCAGCCTCCTGAGTAGCTGGGATTACAGGCATATGCAACCAGACCCAGGGAGTTTTTCTATTTTTAGTAGAGACAGGGGGTCTTGCTTTGCCTCAGGCTGGTCTCGAACTCCTGAGCTGGAGCAATTCACTTGCATCAGCCTCCCAGAGTGCTAAGATGACAGCTGGATTGTTTGTCTTTTTCTTTTTGATTTGTAAGAATCCTTCATATATTCTGGAAACAAACCCTTTAAGAATCATTTGTGCAACCTCTCAGTGTGGGGTTGGGGGCTTATCTTTTAATTTTTAAATGATATATTCATTTTAATATAGTTCAATTTAATAATTTTTTATGATTAATGCTGTGTCTTATTTAAGAAATCATTTTGTATTTCGAAGTCACAAAGATATTTCTAAGATTTTTTTCTAAAACTTTTAAAGTTTTGCCTTTAACATTTAAGTCTTTAATCCACTAAAAGTTGATATTGGGTATGGGGTAAGTAGGGATTCAATTTTTTCCCTTATTTTACTTATTTATTTTTTTTGTAGAGACAGAGTCTCACTTTATCGCCCTCGGTAGAGTGCCATGGCATCACAGCTCACAGCAACCTCCAACTCCTGGGCTTAAGCGATTCTCTTGCCTCAGCCTCCCGAGTAGCTGGGACTACAGGCGCCTACCACAACACCCGGCTATTTTTTTGTTTTGCAGTTCAGCTCAGGCTGGGATCAAACCCACCACCCTTGGTATATGGCGCCGCCCAGTTTTTTTCCTTATTAACCACCAATTACCTTATCGTCACTGATTTACCAGCCCCTCCTCTTCCAGAGATCTGCAACTCTGCTTCTGTCATCTATTGAAATCCCACATTTTGGCAGGTCTATTTCTAGGCTCTCTATTCCATTGGCCAATTTTTCCCTGTTTGTTTTTTATCATTATATCATAATAAGATTATAATATCTAATAGGGAAATTTCCGCCTCTTTATTCTTCTTTAGATATTCTTTGCTATTCTTCATACTGTATATTCCATCTAAATTTTATAACATCTTGTCAAGTACCTTAAAAAGTTCTGTTGAGAGGTTGTGATGGAAATTGCATTGATAATTGTGTTGATGGGTTTAGGGAGAACTGATAGCTTTGTATATTGTTTTCTTGTCCATGAACACAGATCACCTGTTGACTTTTTAGCCCTTCTTTTGGACCTTTAAATAAAGCTGTACTTTTCTCCGCATAGTTCTCTTACTTCCGTCCATCATCTGGATGGGGTCTTACAACTGACAGCATTTTGCACTGATAATTGGCAATCATTTTTCCTTCTTCGGGTATATAAAATAATGGTGCATCTTACCATCAATGGTGTCTTAGATTCAGTCAAACCTACTACTTTTGTTGCTTTGCAAATGATATCTTAAAAAAAAGAGAAAACACTAAATTTCTGTCTACAAGTGGTAACTATGAATATAGTTAATTTTGTATATTGATTTTATATTCCGCAAACTTGCAATATTCTATTTTCCTAATAATTTCACATCTGTTGTTTGTTCCTTCTACAGAGTCCTACACATGATGGCTTTTTTTCCCTTGCATGTTTGGAGATCTTTAATTGTAAACTCATTTATGTTGGCTTGATCTTAATCTATGGGAATCCTATGACCCTAAAGTGGGGATGCTTTCCTACAGAGATAGCTTTCATTTGCTTCTGTCTAAGACCAGGATGGTGATGTTCATCTGTGACCACTTACATACCCCTTAACAAGTTATTTTTAAGAGACTGAGTCTTCCTCTGGCTCAGGTTGGTCTTGAACCTGTGAGCTCAGGTGATCCACCCACCTTGGCCTCCCAAGTGCTGGAATTACAGGTGTGAGCTACCGCACCCAGCCCCACAAAACCTATTTTATGATAAAGCAATGGCTATCCCATGTAATGTATTAAATACTATACTGAAAGTGAATAACAGAATGGCTATATGGGTGCTCAAATTATGGGTTTCTATTGGATGTATACCTCTTTTGCACCACCATAAAGTATAAAAATTGTTTATTATAGTAAGTGGAGAACCACCTGTCCTGCAAGGCTGCATAGACTGAGATGTGGTTAGGTGTAATGGAGGCCTCAGCCCACCCCCTGTGAGCCTGAGGCCAGTCTGGCTCTTTAGAGTTATCTGAAACCGAGGCCCGGGGCTAGGCCTGGGCACCTGTGCACCAATCAGTCCCTGAAGGGGTGTCACGGGCTGGCGCAGCTCCCCTCAGAAGAGGGCAAGGTTAGGAGGTCTAGCTGGAGCACTCAGGGGCAGCACCTGGGAATGGGGGCTGCATCCACTTGCACCAAGACACCCTTCCAGTCATTTCTACGCATCTAACACACACGTCCTGTTTTAGCCCTTAATCCCTGAAACACTTGAACTCTATGTATTCTTATACATAAATTTAGCAGAATATTTAAGGTTTAAATCTATTATCAATACATCACAGAGGTTTATGTTGTCATTGTGGGTTGTTTTGTTTTAAGTCGAGGTCTCACGCTATCTCTCAGGTTAGAGTGCAGTGGTGTCATCCTAGCTCACTGTAACCTCAAGTTCCTGAGCTCAAGTGATCTTCCTGCCTCAGGTCCCCAAGTATCAGGGACTACAGGAGCCCACCACCATGTCTGGCTAATTTTTGTATTTTTTTGTACTCTTGATCAGGCATATCAAACTCTTGGCCTCAAACAATCGTCCTGCCCATCCTCCCAAAATTCTAGGATTACAGGTATGAGCCACTGCGCCAGCACATGGAGTTTTATGTACTAAATTGTAAAGAACAATCTTATTTTAAGAAACTAGAACTATTTCATATGACTAAATTATCATGTGATTTTTCCAGGAAACAGTTTTCTCTCTACGTAAACATCTCTCAGTTCCTCCACACGTCCCTCTTGATGCCAGTTTGCTTTTGCACATGCTGTTTGATCTGAGTTTTTCTCCCCAGAAAACTTCCCCAACCCCACTCTCTCCGCCCCACCCACCAGACAGCTGGCTCAATCCCACTCATCCTCAAGTCCAGAGAGGGCTTTGCTGACCCACCACTTCCCCCGGCGGCACCTGGTTGCTCACACTCAGTGTGGTTGCTCACCGCCCTTGTAGCTGCGGCTTCATTAGCTCCAAGCCCTGGGCAGACACTGGGTGTCAGAGGACAATCCTACCTGGGGGTTTGTCTACGGTTGAGTCTTATTTGCAGAGCACTGTGCATTTGCAGACACTTGCTAAACATTTTTTAATGACAATGATTTACACAGTGGTTACATTTATATGTGTGTGTGTGTGTCCTCCACTCTGCATGTTTAAACTGCTCCCCCAATATCATAAAACTGCAAAGCCCCAGGATATGGCCCTGTGTAATGATCTACTTGGGGTCTGTGGCACCTGTCCCACAAAATCCATGCATCCAGCACCACTGATCTCCTAGTAAGTGCTGGAGGGAATTTTCTGAGTTACTTTAAAAACAGGACTGGGATCTCCCCTGGGAAGATTCCAAATGGCAAATCTAGACACTCTCTCTTCCAGGAGGCAGAGCCTTACTCCTTCTCCCACCTCCCTTGGGTGTGACTTCCTTTGAAGATTAAAGTATGGCCAAGGGGAGGTAACTTGACAGTGGAGAAGGCTTGCAAACTCTCCTGGGCCAGGAGAGCTAGAGCCAAGTCACGCTGACCGAGTGTGTCCTTCATACGTTGTAGTGAGCATGGGACTACACCTGTAAGTGCGTCTTCCCAAAACTCATAACCTTAGCCTGACCGTGAGAGAAGCAATGGAGGAATGCAGATCAAGGGACTGTCTACAAACTCCCTGACCAGCACTCGTCAAAACCTCCAAGATTATCAGAACAAGGAAAGTCAGAGAGTGTCAGAAGTGGGGCAGGGAAGATGAGAAGGACTCTATTCAGTGTGGGTGGAGTCCTGGGTAAGATCCTGGGACAAAAAAAGGACACTGGCTGAAAACTAGTGAAATCCGAACACAGGGTGGAGTTCAGTTACCCGTAATGTACCAGAGCTGGTTTCTCAGTTGTGGTAAACATATTCCATGGAAGAATAGATGTTAGTGATCGGTAGGCGGGGTGATGAGTATATGGGAATTCTGTACTCTTTATGCAACTATTCCAATAATCTAAAGCTGGCCTAATTTTTAAAAGAAGCACACAAACCATTCTATGCCAGGGGAAAGCCACTGGGCTGGCTCTGCCCTCTGATCCACCTGTGTTATCTCGGAGGTTGGCAAGGAAGGAGGTGTACGGCCAGGGATTCAGCTATAAAAGCATGTTCTAAATGGGATGAAAACATCAGTGGGAAGCCTGTGTCTTATATAAATAAACAGTAGATATTAAAGTAAAATATTTCAGGTGCCACCTGAATCTAAGCAATTTTGTCTCCCTTTGACACAGTGTGTGGCTGACAGATTCCAAAAGGAGGTTCAAAATCCCCCATTCCACACCTCCCCTGGCTGAGGTCCAGTCTTACAAACAGTCCCCTGGAACACCCAGGCCCCAAGGACGGAGGTGGCGAGACAGTCCTCTGGGGCTTTGAGAGCCTCTCCTCATCCACCTGCCCATCCTCTGGGCAAAGAGACAGCAAGCTCTGACACTGGGATCCCTAGAGGCCGAGGTCCCCTGGGCGAGGATCAGATGTGGACCTGGCAGGCAAAGCTGGGAAACAAGACCACGAACAAATTTCCTGGGCAGGTGACTTCTTTCTGCTGTCAGCATGTCCAGGAGAGATGTTGCTCTCCAGGGAAAATGAGAAAGAGAAAAGAGAAAGAAAGTGAATTAGCATATTCAGGGAAAAGAAAAAGGTTCACAGAACTGGCTTCACAATGTGGAGCCAAAATTAGCTCCACCAGTGGTAGAGGACAGGGCCCTGGGGGTTCCAAGACAACGCACTCAGTGCCAGAGGACGCTTTGTAAGCCCAACAAAAGCCACAGGGACAGAAAAATCACACTAGGAGGTGGGAAGAGGCAGAAAATGAAAAGGGTTTGGAAAAGAAAATCGATTAGAAAGACCTGAGATTTTAAAAAGTACTTTAGCAGTTGCTGTAGGGTTACTTGGGGGAGTCTCCACTGTCCTTCAGCCATATCTGCTCCCCAAATCTGAACACCAGAAAATGGCCTCCGGAAAATTAAGAGGTCTCCTTTCCTCCCACTCGCTGACCTCTCTGGGCAGCAATTTCAGAAACCCCGATGCAGACTGAACCCTGCAAAACGGGGCCTTTCCCTCCGCTCCCTCGCTGCAGTGATGATCACTTCTGGACACATACTAGGTAAGCACAAACAGTAACTGCAGAGGGCGAAGTGTTTGCAATGCATCCCAAACCCCGTATTAATTACCGGACTTAGCATCTGAGGGCCCCTGCAAAGCAGCCGCACAACATACAGAACTGAGATCCACGCAGCACTTCCCCAGGGTCTTCTACGGAAAGGAATCTGGAACTGTGGACCCTTTCTGGACGTGGGTTCTAGGCTGCCTTTAAAAAGTCCTCAAGGAGTAAGCACACTGAAAACCCCAATATTCATTTTTTATCCCTTCCCCCGTCTCTCTTCTGGTTTGAAGGTTTGTCTCCTATTTAGGCAGTGTCTCTCCTGGACACGTGGAGGCCAAGTTCCCTGGAAATGCCGTCACACTGAACCTGGACAACCTCAGGAAAGAACCCCTGGCCTTCTCAGCATTTTGGAGTTTGAAGGGCACACTCACCCCCAAACTCACAGTGGTGGGCAAGACAGTGGAGAGGGGGTTAAGAACGAGATGCCCGGGACCCGGAGGTCAGTGTTCAGGAGCAGGTGGGGGCCTGGGGGTGGAGCAGAGTTTAGTAGGCAAGCAGGGCTCCATGGGGACCTCCATCAGGACTGGGTGGGGCAGCAGCTTGGAGCACCCCAGCTGCAGGCACAAAGTAAACACAGGCCAGCAGCCTTTCCCACCCCGAGACTCAGCACAGCTGAGTGGTATGCACATCCATGTGTATGCTGTGTGCGCTCCTAGAACACACGTGTGTGTGTGTGTGAGTGTGTGAGTGCATGTGTCTCCACCCTTTTCCAGATCCTCGCATGAGCTCAGAGCCCTTGGCCTGTTGATAGTTTAAATATTATTCAAACACCTTTTTTTCTCTTAGGCATTAAGCCACATAGGTGTAGTAAACAAGTTAATGTAAAAAGCAAGAACCTGAAACCAAAATCCAATCTCTGTGGCTTGTCTCCGGAAAGTGTGGCCCTATCTCATTCCTCCAGGGAGAGCTAGAACTGGGTGTTTATTGGAGGAGGGAGGTCCAGGCTGCTGAGGCAAAGTGGGGTGACTCCCTCTCTCTCACTCTCACCTGGCAGACAGGATGAAGATAAATAACAAAAATACACATTTGTAATTATGTGGCATCTCAAATGAAGTTTGCAGTGGTTTGTGCACCTCACCTAACTGGTATTTATTTACATTGGGGGAGTATGGACGAGGTGAGCAATGTGCACCCTTTTCTGAGATGGGAAAGCTTGAGCTCAGAAAGGTCAGATGCTCTTTATAGTCAAAACTATATATTTTAGGTGCCTGTGGCTCAGCGGGCTAAGGCACTAGCCACGTACACCTGAGCTGGTGGGTTCGAATCCAGCCTGGGCCCGCCAAACAACAATGACGGCTGCAACCAAAAAATGGCCGGGCGTTGTGGCAGGCG
>CAUYON010087763.1:0-15531 GCA_963573935.1 Arctocebus calabarensis
GTCCCAGCTACTAGGGAGGCTGAGGCAAGAGAATCGCTTAAGCCCAAGAGCTGGAGGTTGCTGTGAGCAGTGTGACGCCACGGCACTCTACCCAGGGCGATAAAGTGAGACTGTCTCTACAAAAAAAAAAAAAAAAAAGAAAGAAAGAAGTCACTTAGAAGAAAAGGGCACAGCCTAAAGAGCTCTCTGTAGAGCGGAGTCACACAGCCGCCATTTACTCTAAGCTCTAAAACTAAGATCGCAGATGAACACTTTCCATAATTTGTCCCAACAGCGTGACTGGCGACAGGAGACTAGGAAGACCCGGTGAGGACGGCTAAGGCAGCTGTGTGCACTGAGCCTGGCCTGTTCTTGCCTCAACAGAAGGGCCGGTGCACAGCACTGCACACTGCACAAAGACACCTCAGCAGGGGTAAATGGGACCTCCGGTCCACCACGGCACATACGCCAGGCCAGTATCACAGGGTTGTGTCCATTCGGGGGGTGTCTATGTCTTCATATCAAGGTCACTTACAGGTAAGCTAAGGCCCATCTTTCCTTCAAAACAGGTTTTGTGTATTTCTTTCTTTTTTGTTTTTTTGGGACAGAGCCTCAAGCTGTCACCCTGGATAGAGTGCTGTGCTATCACAGCTCACAGCAACCTCCAATTCCTGGGCTCAAGCGAGTCTCCTGCCTCTGCCTCCCAAGTAGCTGGGACTACAGGCACCTGCCACAACGCCTGGCTATTTTTTGGTTCTAGTTGTTATTGTTTTTTGGCAGTCCCAGGCTGGATTCAAACTCACCGACTCTGGTGTATATAGCTGGCACCTTAGCCGCTTGAGCTACAGGCACTGAGCCATGGTTTGTGTATTTCAATTAACTGTAAAAATTTGTACCCAGTAAAAAAGAGAAAGTCATGGATTTACAGAAAGAAGTCAGGCTGAATACCCAGAAATTGATGTTCTCTGTCAAGAAAAAAAAAGTAACTTTTACAGAGCTGAAATCTCAACTCTGCAGAGGGAACTGGCCTCCCGGAGCTTGCAGATGTTTGGGTCACACTCCAAGTATGAGAACTGCCTGTTCCCTCCCACCCTCAAAACACCACTTCACCCTGGGACCTCAGCTGCCTCACCCAACCTTTGACAGAGCAAAGAGAAAACATTCTGGAGGCTAGCGAACAGTGAGAAAGAGGGAAGGAGATGGTTCCCTGACGCAGTATGGGAGGAATCTGTTTTAATTGGGAAGACATGTTGAACTCAGATGGCCCATTTGGCATGTTGCCCTCCAGACCTGAAAACATGCTGGTCCCGGTCATTTAAGAATCTTGAACTTAAAAAATAGCCGGGCATTGTGGCGGGCGCCTGTAGTCCCGGCTACTCGGGAGGCTGAGGCAAGACAATTGCCTAAGCCCAGGAGTTGGAGGTTGCTGTGAGCTGTGACGCCACCGCACTCTACAGAGGGTGATAAAGTGAGACTCTGTCTCTACAAAAAAAAAAGAATCTTGAACTTCAATTCTTTAAGCCATACGATTTTCCATAGAACTTAGACCTTTTGATCCAGCAATCTCATTGCTGGGTATGTACGCAAAGGAAAAAAGGTCATTTTATAAAAAGGACACCTGCACACAAATGTTTACAGCAGCACAATGTGCAATCACAAAGACGCAAAAACAGCCTAAGTGCGCACCAATGCAGGAATGGGTTAATAAAATGTGGCGCAGGCATGCCGTGGCGTACCACTCAGCCATAAAGAAATACGACGATTTAGTGTCTTATGTGACAACCTGGATGGAACTGGAGACCATTCTTCTAAGTGAAACTTCACAAACGTGGAGAACAAGCACATGTCCTCAGGTGGGAGCCAGTGGATCCACACTCAAGTGTGGAAATAAATCTCAAGGGAAAGCAAGCTGGCAGAGGAGGGCGAAGGGTGGGCGAGTTCAAGGTTACTGGGAACAGTGACTACTGGGAGGCCACGCTCATAACCTTGACCCGATTTGAGCAGAAAACACGTATATCCCCTAACATTCTAAAATCAACAACAACAAAACCTTCTTGGAACCAGTAGGTCAAAGTCCAACAGCTGGAAAAATTTACACAATCTGTGGTTGCCCCATCACCGCCATCAGTGACCCAGGGCATAATTTGCCTAATTCACAGCAGCAACTTACTCCCTTCCATAAAGCTGAGAAGTTACACTACCACTTGTGGCTCACGAAACTAAAAGTCACAGGCAGAAGGGCCCCAAGTGGAATTTTAGACGTAATGCAGGTAGAATTCAACCAATCAAAGATAGGAAATGATACCAAGGTGCCTACAAGGCAGTGAATCCCAAGACCACTAATTACTAGAGAAACGAGTCTGATAGCTTTACTAGCTATTGAAAATATAATAAAAATGAAAGGAAGGAAAGGTAGGGCACAAGCTTTGCAACGGGGGAGGTGATGGGGTTACCAGTGTGGACAATTTGTACTTGTGACTCTCCCAGGAGTGGGAGGGTGGGAGCTAAGTGTGATTCATCTTCATTCACCTTCCAGACTCCAGAACCCAGCACCTTCCACCTGGACCGGCCTCCTTACCCGGGATGACACCTTTTACCCAGGAGCTAACAGACACCACACTGCAAAGCCACCTGCAGGACTTACCCACGCACGTTCCAGCGTCTGAAAACCTGTAGCCCTCCACACACTCGCAGCGGAAGGTCCCCGGGTGGTTGTTGCAGACGGCGTGGCTCCCGCACACCGAGGGCTGCTCCGAGCACTCGTCAATGTCTGCAGCCAAGGGTTGAAAAACGCAGACTGTCAAAAACCTCCCCAAACAGCACTGAGTATAAGACATTAGTACATAGTAGGCATTATCCCCTGACAATGGGTTGGCTTTGTAGCAAATCTTCCATATTCGAAAAACAGTGTTAAATAAAGACAGAAGTCACTCATATCAGAGTGGCAAATACACACCAGCAGGACACAGACACGAGTGTCCACACTCTGAATAAGGTTCCTAAACTTGAGAGCACGTTGAAATATGCTTCTGTTACACTACCTTTCTCTAATTTATAGTTATAACAAAAAGTAGAAGTAGACGGCTTGGCACCTGTGGCTCAACGGGTTAAGGCACCAGCCACGTACACCTGAGCTGGCGGGTTCAAATCCACCCTGGGTCCGCCAAACAACAATGACGGCTGCAACCCAAAAATGGTCAGGCGTTGTGGCGGGCGCCTGTAGTCCCAGTTACTTGGGAGGCGGAGGCAAGAGACTCGCTTGAGCCCAGGAATTAGAGGTTGCTGTGAGCTGTGATGCCACAGCACTCTATCCAGGGTGACAGCTTGAGGCTCAAAAAAAACAACTAGAAACAAGTGTCCACCCTCTGAATAAGGTTCCTAATTTAAGAGCACATTGAAATATGCTTCTGTTACACTACCTTTCCCCAATTTACAGTTATAACAAAAAGTAGAACTAGTTAAAGCCTAATTGTGAATTTTTGAACATTATCTACAGCTTAAAAGGAAAGCCATTAACTCCTAAGACTGTAAATGACCTAGCAGGGTGATCCTTTCATGTGATAATGTTATAGCCACATATGCTTTGGGATTGGACAGTGCTAGGTTCTAATCCCATTTCCTTTAACTCGTAAGGCCTTGGGCAAGTCACCTAAGTACTCAGCCTGTTTTCTCATTGGTAATAAGCATAATACTCACCTTGAGTGTTCTGAGAATTACAGAAAACAGATGCCGGCCTGTTCAGGATATGCAGCAATTATTATAATTATGAGGGATTCACCTGCCACCCCCAACCGTGGTGATACATTGGGCTTATTCTGGGAACACGCCCCTCAGCAGGCCACCGGGCCTTGGGGCCAATCTGTGTCTACCGTAGGTGTTAAGGCTGGTTGGCCCCCCGACAAGAAACTGAGCTGAGCTGTCACTACCCGGGTTACCTGTCCACTGATGAGTGGACATGACCTATAATACCAGGTTCTCCCCACACCAACCTCATATTCAGAATGTACACAGTTACTTGTGGCATTTCTACAACTGAGCTGTGTCTGAGGAAGGTTTCGTAATGGCTGAAACCACACGGCTCCCTTCACCCTCCTCAATCCCCCCTCCTTCATTGGGGGACTGGCTTTGTCTGCCAACTGTGAAAAGAGTCCCATTAAAACATTGTGAGGCGACACTGCAGCCGGCTAGCACTCTCGCCACATCAGCCCCACGGATTGTCCTACACACAGGCCAAACCCCAAACACACAGTATTCAACTTTCTGAGACTACACTGAACTGTGTCTCTGTAAAGTGTTTAGAACACACCATCTCAGACAACAGGACCGTGCGAGGCACAGCTGGAAGGCTCTGGAATAAAACCCCTCCGGAGCAGGCTCTTCCACAAGCTGGAGCTGGTGGGTGCGGGCATGGACGGTGGGTGTTGGGGGACTCAGCAAGTGTGGCTGCCTCGGCTCTGTCTACCAGCTGCTGCTCCAATATGGGCAGAAAACCATCCTTCCTGCGTCCACCGTCTCCATCCCCCGCCCCTCAGAGGATACTCCCAGCTGGACACACTGAACAAACTGCAGGACTGTGTCACTTAGTTTCAACTGCCAAAGCACAAGAGCGCGGAACAGCGGTTTTCAATCAGGAAGACAGAGCAAAACCACCAGGGCACTTTGCCAAGCCCTGCTCCTCCTTGGGAACATTCAAGGAAGGGGAATCTCTTACGTTTTGAAAAAGCTTCTAGGCGATCAGTTCTTCTCACACGTCCTACCTGGACAACCGCTGATGAAAAGGATGTCAGGCTGGCGGGATGAGGGAGGGACCATCCCCTGGCGCCACCTCCACGCAGGTCTGCACAGGTGCGCCAGGCTGCACAACACTCTTTCTCTAGAGACGAGAGCCTAGCAATTTCCCGGCTAATAGTTCATGGCCCTTGCAGTTTGGAAATTCTTCCCCCCCGTGTAATTTAAATCCTTTTTCTACAAATTGAGACCTGGCTCTTAACCCTTTGTTTAATGGAGACCATGAACTAGTAACAAATCTCTCATAACACACCACAGTATCTGCTTAAAGATCTTATTCAGTATCTAGTCTACCTCTTCTCTGGAAAGAGATTTCCTTTCCCATAATCACTTCCTTTTCTTTTCTTTTTTTTTTTGCAGTTTTTTTTTGCCTGGGGCGAGTTTGAACCCGCCACCTCTGGCATATGGGGCTGGCACCCTACTCCTTTGAGCCACAGGCACCGCCCCCCGCCAATCACTTTCTAACTCAGTAGGAAAATCCTGAATTATTCTTGTAATTACTGCTTCCTTTATTGACTTTTCTCAGAGTGGCTTCTCTTCACATATTTTCAGTGACCCTAAGTTTTTCCAATTTTTCCCTTTTATGAAGGTCAGGCCCTTTGAGAAGAAGAGTGTCATTGTGGATCTGTTAAATGCCGTCTACATAATCAACAATCACTCAGTTCGAGATGAGCCAAAACTATTTCTACAGACTCCAAATTGAGAAACACATAGGAGCCATTCCGCCGTGCACCAGAGTGAGTCCCAGAGCTCTGTGATTCAACGGGAAACCTTCCCCACATGAACTTGGGGGTTCACTGTGAGTGTGACGTCTAACCAAAACCGGTCCTGCTGTGGGTGTCACGTATCATCACATCAACGCTCTACACAC
This sequence comes from Arctocebus calabarensis, assembly GCA_963573935.1. Lineage (NCBI taxonomy): Eukaryota > Metazoa > Chordata > Mammalia > Primates > Lorisidae > Arctocebus > Arctocebus calabarensis. Next base: position 5,639 of record CAUYON010087763.1, read on the forward strand.
TGGACCCAAAGCCGCAGCCTCATTCGGCACTTCCCAGGTCAAAATAACACATGAAGCGATCTGTTTAATGCAATTTCCCACTAAAAGCCCCGTGTCTCAATGCATTAACACTCAGAGGCACGTTCCACTGGCCCAGAACAATAAATAGCCAGGCTGGGAATAGACCCACATTCCACGGAGGTAACCTGCCAGAACAACAACTCAGCACAGGACAAAAGCAAGTCTGCAGACGACCACCTGTCTTCCTGCACGAGGACATCTGAGGATTTCCCAGGATAGCACAGATTACACAAAGCAGGGCTAGAAGCGCCTTCTGAAGTGATGTATTCCCACTGTGAACACCGAGAGTGGAACCAGCCAGGAGGTCACGGCTCAGCAGCAGTGGGCTGGGCTACCTCTGCACTTGATTGCTATTCAGGTGGTATAAGAAGGTAATGCGGGGCTGTGTCAAGGCCATAGAGGTGCAGGGCAGTGAAGGAGCCCCGTCCCTGCGTGCTGTCCACCTTCTCCGCCTAGGACAGTTACGCCCATATGTACATGTCATCTTGCTTCAAACTGCCCTGCACCAGTCCAGCCAGTCAGGGCTGTTGGGCTCTTGTGGGAAAATTATGAAACTGACAATTACAGGTGAGCAGCCACTATGTCCCCTCCCCAGCGCTGTGTTACCCGCAAGGTGAATCCTATCACATATACAAAGTCATTGGCAAGCCAGCCAAACAACCACGCAGCCTATTTCTCTAAGCACGGTCCCTGCTCTCCAGTATTTCAGGTATCCCATGATACCTTGTGTGAAAGGTTCCCAGGGGATCAAACACCACACGACCCCAGGAGCAGGATCTGCTAACTTGCACGTTAAATCAGCGCTCCAAATCCGCCACTCATTGGGGTTCCTGGATCCCAGACCTAAGGCATTGCTCCCCAATTCTGAGGACCTGCCAGATTCTTCTGCACAAGGGTGGTGGGAGCTGCCCACCTTGCCTGTCAAACAGAATGTGACTCCACCACTCACTCCACCAGGGAAACTTACTCTCAGCTTTCCTCATGCTCATCGGTGAGTCCATTTAGAGAGCACTGGTCAAAGTGCCTGATGTTCTTGACCTTGACGGTGGAATCACTGTCCCTTGGTAATGCATTAAAATTTAGTCACAAGCTTATAAATCAATATCAAACTGTCTACTTGAAAGTACTTGAAGTTCAATAATAAATAATAAAATAACTGCAACAAGAAGACAAAGTAGACTCGGCGCCTGTGGCTCAACGGGCTAAGGCGCCAGCCACGTACACCTGAGCTGGTGGGTTCGAATCCAGCCCGGGCCCACCAAACAACAATGACGGCTGCAACCAAAAAATAGCCGAGTGTTGTGGCAGACGCCTGTAGTCCCAGCTACTTGGGAGGCGGAGGCAGGAGACTCGCTTGAGCCCAGGAATTGGAGGTTGCTATGAGCTGGTACACCACCGCACTCTATCCAGGGTGACAGCTTTAGGCTCTGTCTCAAAAAAAAAAAAAAAAAAAAAGAAGACAGTAATGCCGATGCTTGAGTCAAATACTTGAGATCAGATATTATTTGTCACACCTCACTCTAATCAACCTGTTTTCTCATCTATAAAAAGAGGAATGAAGGTGGCACCTGTAGCTCAGTGGGTAGGACACTGGCCACATACACCAAGGCTGGCAGGTTCGAACCCAGGCCAGGCCAGCTAAAACATCAATAACAACACAACAACAACAAAAAATGCTATGTGGGTATGTGGGTAGTCCCAGCTACTTGGGAGGCTGAGACAAGAGAATCACATAAGGCCAAGAGTTTGAGGTTGCCGTGAGCTGCGACAGCATGGCACTCTACCAAGGGCAACATAATGAGACTCGGCCTCAAAAAAAAGGAGGGGAGGGAATGAGGCTCACACCTGTTAGGATGGCCACCACTAAAAAAGAAAACTGAAAATAACAAGCACTGTCAAGAATACGGAGGAATTGGAACCCTTGTGCATTGTAGGAATATTAAATAGTACTGACAACATAGAAAATAGTATGATAGTTCCTCAAAAAATTAAACATAGAATTACCAGAAGATCCAGCAATCAATCCCACTTTTGGATACATGCCACCCAAAATTAAAAGCAAGGATTTCAACAGATATTTGCATATCCACATTCATAGCAACATTATCTGCAATAGCCAAAAAGTGGAAGCAACCCAGGTGTCCATTGATGAATGACTAAACAAAATGTGGACTGTACATACACAATACAACGAAATAGTGTTCAACCTTAAAAAGGAAAAGAAAATTCCGACACAGGCTCCAACATGGGTGAGTCTTCAGGACTTTATGCTAAGTGAAATAAGCCAGTCACAAAAACGACAAATAGTGTGTGATTCCACCTGCATGCAGAGCCGAGGATAGTCAAATTTCGGGGGCTGGAAAGTGGAACAGGTGCTGCTGGGCTGCAGCGGGGAAATGGTGAACTGTAGGTTAATGGAGAGTTTGCTTTGCAAGATGAAGAGCTGTGAAGATGGGCAGTGGTGGTGGTTGCAACAGTGCGAATGAATGTAATGCTGCTGAACTGCACACTTAAAAATTGTTCAGCTGGTAAGCTTTATGTGTATTTTGCCACAGTTAAATAAATTTTTTTTAAAAAACAGGAATGAGGTCAATGCCCATAGCTCAGCGGCTAGAGCGCCGACCATATACACCAAGGCTGGCGGGTTAGAGAGTCCGGCCTGGGCCTGCTAAACAGCAATGGCAACAACTACAACAGCAAATAGCTGGGCGTTGTGGCAGGCGCCTGTGGTCCCAGTTGCTTGGGAGGCTGAGGCGAGAGCATCACTTGAGCCCAAGAGTCTGAGGTTGCTGTGAGCTGTGATGTCACAGCACTCTACCCAGACAGCTTGAGACTCTGTCTCAAAAGAAAAGAAAAAAACAGGAATAAAAGAGTTGCTGGAAAATTAAACAAGATAATGTTTGTAAAGCAAAACACCTGAGGCAAACAGTGCCTGGGTAAACCACCACTATCGTCATGATGCTAATGTCACCATAAACAGCTCCGATTTTTCATTCCCTTTAGACCTGTGCCCCCATAAGCTGGAGTGGAGTGAGGCCTTCTATTCTGCTGCTTGGAGTCGGTGCATCAGATGAGAAGAAAGAGTGGGCTGTTACTGAGGGGAACTGTGCGTGAGTCTCCATGTTGTAAACGACTCGGGTCCCACATGCCCACCGTTATTTATCTCACCCATGTTTCCTCGCCGCACCCAGCTCTCCAGTTTACGGAAAACTGGATGCTTCTTCCTCCTAGCCTGCTTCCCCCAGGCCCCCCAAAGTCAGAATCAAAGGCTGTACCGTAGCAGGCCCGTCCATCTCCTCGGAAGCCAATGGAGCACTCGCAGGTGAACTGTGTCCCAGGACCAGGGCGACAGGCTGCGTTGGTGTCACACCCATGAGAGCCAATGTAGCAAGGATTCTGAAGGGCATCGGGAGAGCCATCTGTGAAGGCAGAAACATGGGACCATGCGAGTCTTCAGGAACTCTTGCAGATTTCCTCCTTCCATGGCAAATAAACCACAGCTGGTGGCCAAGGCGGTGGTCACCGGAGAGCAGAGAGGAATGGGAAAGCAGCCGCACTGCCCTGGGGCAGGACCTGCAAACCATGCTTCTCTGGCCCCCTCCTCGTTTTTTATAAATAAAGTTTTATTTGCAACCAGCCACATCCATTCACCTCCATGTGGTCTGTAGCTATTTTTCTGCGACCAAGACAGAACTGACATGTTGTGCTAGAGATCGTATGACTGGCAAAACCTAAAATATTTACCTCTGGCCCCTCAAGAAAACATCTACTGACCCTAAATACCTAGAGCCACAGTTTCCAAGGAGGGAAAACAACACCTACCTTCCTTCTGCCTCACACAGCAAACAAATCAAGGGGCTAGAGAAGTGCCTTGGGTATGGAGGAAGAACCAAAAACAAACAAAAAACAGGAAAGGCCCCAACTGTACAGCGCCCCAGGGGCAGCAAGCTTTGGACATCGTGAATCTGACACTGGGAGGTCATGACAACTCCCTGGACACTGACTCCTTCCATACAGCTGGACGTGCCCGCAGTCCAGAACCCCGTCCCAGCCCGTGGAGTCACCAGCAAGAGTTTGCTTTAGGCTCAGCAGTTGACGATTTAATTCCCCCAGGCTCTAAGCAAAGAATTCCTTTCAAAGCTGAGCATTAGAGTGTTAAAAAGCAGTGGGCTAAGGGCAGTGCGGCTATAAGGCAGCTCCCCAGGTCAGCAGCTGTGCTCTTCCCCAGTAGGATGGAGAGAGGCCTTGGTTAAAAGGGCAAAGACAGGTAGGTTTGCCAAGAATCACACACAATCAGAAGATAATTCAGCATAATTTTCTTCTCCTACAGACTGAGAGTACCAGACCAAAAATGATACATCAAAGAGCCGGGTTTTTAAACAAGTGAGCGCAGAGGCAAAGGGCAGGTGCGTGCCTCTTACCCCGCACAGGTCCGATGGAGTTGCTCAGAGCATAGCGTAGAATCTTCTCCTCCTGGTTGTACAGGACAAACACACTGTCCACCGAGAGCTGCTGGGTGCTGGGCAGGGCTGGCCGGGAACTGTCGTGGACACACTCCTGGAAGGTGATGGTCTGGCGCCACTGGTAAGTGTGGGTGCGCGAAGGGGCGGCCCCGTCTTGCTCAGGGTCCGTCACCGTGTACTCCCGGGTGGAAGAGGACGTGATCACTGGGGTGCAGGGGGAAGGCAGGGAGATAAAGGAGAGGTCTTTATGGATGCCAGAAGCTGGGTCAAGGGCATTAAAACCCCCAGTGGCTTTCCCTGCCCGTGATGCTACTGTATGACAGATCAGACGGAACAGCTTAAATAAGACAATTGGTGCTGGGACTCATTCTAACACCTGGGACACACACCATTGGTACTGTTCACCTCAGTAGTACTTGTTACTGTTCTCATCAAATGGTTCTCTGTGTTCCTAAGACTTCTGGAGGTCTGATGAAGGTCTGGTAAAAGAACACACCTTTGGAAGGAGACACACCTGATTTCACATCTACCACTTGTAAGCTGTGACCCTGGGCCAGTTACTAACATCTTTAGCCTCCGTTTGATCCAAAATGAATCGAGATGAGAATTACATGAGGGGATGTTTGTAAAACTTCTGGAATCAAGCAGACTAACACTACTGAACACTAACTAATGACCATCGACGTACTCACTACTGAACACTAACTAATGACCATCGACATACTCACGGCCTTACATGGTTTACACCAACAGGATTCAATGAAGAGTGGTTTCGACACACCACTCTAGATCACACAGTTCTACGATACTGAAAAGTAAGACTACCATTAAAGGGATTTCAGTAGCCAATTTTGGAAAAACTACTAAAACACGGTGAAGCTAAGCTCAGCAGAGAGGAGAGAACATCTTCCCTACCCAGAGACAGCCAGCTGTTCTCCCATGTGAAAAAACACTCAACTTCCTATTTAAAAAAAAAAAAGTATAAAAGACTCTTTATATTTTTGTGCTCTGCTGCAGTTTGCTGCATAATAGAAGCATAAAAGCCAAAGGATAAATAAAAGAGCAGTGTAAGCTGTCTCCTGTCCAGCTCCCACGTGCTGGCTTGCCAGGAAGGCCATCTGGCCGCAGCCTGCCGGCCGCTGCTCGCTCCACCTCTTCACCGGCTCTCAGACCCCAGAAGGAGCCACAGGGCCCTAGTATTGGTACAGTCTTTCTGGATTGCTGTTTACTAAGAGCCTTTATAAACTTCCTATCATTTGACTCAGCACTTTTATTATTTCTAGGAATAGAATTTCAGAAAAGAATTAGAAATTTGGCCAAGATTTATGATTAAAGTTGATCATTTCAGCTCATGATAAATGGGGGATAACTGGAAACAATTTAAGCTTTAAAAAATAGGAGGAAGGTCGAAGATAATAGTCATCCAATAGAATCGTACAGATTACTGGGTGGCACCTGTGGCTCAAAGGAGTAGGGCGCCGGACCCATGTGCCAGAAGTGGCGGGTTGAAACGCAGCCCTGGCCAAAAACTGCAAAAAACAAAAACAAAGAATCATACAGATTACTTTAAAAAGTGTGTTCAGGGTGGCGCCTGTGGCTCAGTCAGTAAGGCGCTGGCCCCATATACTGAGGGTGGTGGGTTCAAACCCAGCCCCAGCTGAACTGCAACAAAAAAATAGCCGGGCTTTGTGGCAGGCACCTGTGGTCCCAGCTACTTGGGAGTCTGAGGCAAGAGAATCGCCTAAGCCCAGGAGTTGGAGGTTGCTGTGAGCTGTGTGACGCCACGGCACTCTACTGAGGGCAATAAAGTGAGACTCTGTCTCTACAAAAAAAATAATAATAATAATTAAAAAATAAATAAAAAATAAAAAGTGTGTTCAGGCCAGGCGTGGTGGCTCAGGCCTGGAAGTCTAGCACTCTGGGAGGCTGAGGTGTGCTGGATTGCTTGAGTTCACAGGTTCAAGACCAGCCTCAGCAAAAAGTGAGACCCTCCTTCCCATCTCTACTAAAAACAGAAAAACTGAGGCAAGAGGATCTTTTGAGCCCGAGTTGGAGGTTGCTGTGAGCTATAATGCCACAGCACTCTACCCAAACTCTACCCAGTGTCTTTCTGACACTGTCTCAAAAGGAAAAAAAGTGTGTTCAGTGGCTGTTTAATGAAACTATTAGGTATTTGTGGTTCGATGTTTACAAAAAAGGTGACCATATAACAATAGGGCATCAGTGCAATTTTATTTACACAAAACTATATATCTGACTATAGATTATATAATAACGTAGTATCAGCGTGAAGTTCACTGATTTTGATAGCTGCACTTGGCCAGGAGAGGCAGTTCTAATTCCTAGGAAAAACATATCAAACTGTTTAGGGGATAAACGATCACAGTGTATACAACTTACTCTCAAATGGTAAGGGAAAGAATTATACATCTCTGTATATATACAAAAGGAGAAAGAGGGAGAATGACAATGTAAAATGTTAACCGGTGAGGCTGGGCATAGGCAGTGCCCAAGTTATGAACGAGACAGGTGCTGTGGGTTTGTTCTTAAGTTGAATTTGTATGTAAGTTAGAACAGGTGCATTTACCCATTACCTATAACAGACTCCATTCATAAGTACAAGTGGTACATCAGTTGGATGATTATAACTCAGGGGCTGCCTGTAATTTTTGGTGCTATTTTCAACTTTTCTGCAAGTATGAAATGATTTAAAACCAGGTACCAAATGGAGAACAAACGTTATTTTTAAAACTGCATGTTTATATATATTCTTATAAAATTATATTATTTTATCTTGAAATGACATGTTGGGATATTTGCTATTGATAGATGCTGGGGGAAGCGTAAAAGGAAATATGCTTAAATGTGATAATAATTCTATCCAGGTTTTATGATTCTAAATCATGCTTTTTTTTGGCACTAAATTCTCTATAAGTGTGTCCCGGGGGGAGACGTGCATGTAATCACGAGGGCCTGTGTCATGTCCCGTCCAAGGCCCCGTGGCGCCGGCTCACCCGAGCTGGAGTAGTGGTACAGCTCCGTGTAGGGCTCGATGTGCACGGACGCGCCGACCGGGATCTGCGGCACGCGGCCTTCCAGCTCCGTGTCGATGGTCAGGTGCCCATGCTCGTCGATGCCGCTGAACCGCTGCTTAATGACCAGCTTGCCCGGGTGCCCCACGAAGGTCACCTCGGCCTGGCGGGTGAACTCTCCCCCTGTAAAGCAAGATCGGCCTGTCACTCTGCGGTCTGGCCAGCACACCCGCTGCCACGCAGGAGGCTCATGGTGCACAGCCAGGAAGAGCACGGCAGCCCGAGAGCCCCTCAGCCCTGCTTGAGTTGGGCTGGTAGGACATGGGGCTGCTTGGACCGTGGGGCCCAAATGAGCCATGCGCCGAGGGGAGACGCTGCTTTGAGGCCACAAACCAGGATCTGAGTCTGGTTGGCTCAAGGGCTGTGCTGGAAATAGCAAGAGACTGGGGTTTGACTCCTACCATGCTAGCTTCTGGCTGAGTGAACTTGAACAAGTAGCCTAACCCCTGTCAGCCTCCCATTTCCTGATAATAAAAAAGGGATACAATCTACCTCGTGGAAATCAGATTAGATAAAGGATGTCTGGAAAGTGTTCTGCAACTACAAATACCGGTATACGCATGTGTACAGCAGCATGATTCATAATAGCCCAATGTAGAAATAACCCAGATGTTCACCGTGTAATGAACAGATAAACAAAATGTGCTGTATACACACAGTGGAATATTACCCTTAAAAAAGAATAAATTCTCATAATGGCACAACATGAACGAACCTTGAAGACATTATACCAAGTAGAATAAGCCATTCGCAAGAGGACAAATACTCTGATTCCACTTTATATGAGGCACCTACAGTTGTCTAATTCACGGAGATAGAAAATAGAATATCGGTTGCCTAGAGGTAGGAAGTTTAATGGGCGGAGAGTTTGAGAGGCTGTGGTAGTGGTCATATTACAGTGTGAATATACTTAATGCCATGAGTGTATACTTAAAAATGGATAAAATCATAAATTTTGTGTTTTGTGTATTTGACCACAATACAAAAATAATGCAAAAAAAAAAAAAAAGTGTTCTGCAACTTATCAAGTGCTCCGTGATGCCAGTTTGGTGACAATTACTGACAGTTAAATCTGGGGGAAGATGAGTGAACCATTATCAGTACCAGAAACCACCCTAGGATCACGTGCTCCGGGTGCCGCAGGAAAGGCATTTTCTAGCGTCTTCCGTTTTCCACAAAGGCCCTGCAGGCTTCCATGGCAGCAGGTGCTGGCACAATATGGCCCCAGGGAAAATCTGACTATATGCCTGTTTTTGCATAGAGCTTGAGCCAAGACAAGCCTTTACATTTTTTAATGGTTTTAAAAAAGTAAAAGAATAATATTTCATGATATGTAAAAATTATCTGCAGTTTAAATCACTGCCCACTAATACAGTTTTATTAGGACACAGTCCTGCTCATTGGTTTACATATTGCCTTGGGTTGCTTTTCACTCTATGAGGACAGCATTGGGTAGCTGCAACAGAAACTATACAGCCTAGAATATTTAGGTGAAGCTTAAAATATTTACTATCTGGGTCTTTGCAAGAAAAGTTTGACAGTCCCTGCTTTATAGTTACCTAAGTCCCAGGCAGATATTCAACTGATACACAGGTCCAGGGGAAATTCAGAAGGACCATTGTAGTAACAAAGGTTTCAGTTGCAGGGAATTTGTGAAGACACCACCTCCTTCAGCCCAGCTGAAGTTGATGTATATTACAAAGTATCCCCAATACAAATGAACCCAGATACAAAGCAAGATCAATGAGAAAAGCTGCGCAGGGAAGAAACAGGGTCTGTGAGTCCCACTATAGCTCAATTATGTTCGCAAAGAAAAGAGCTTCATGTTTGCATGAGAGCACAAATACTCTTATAATACTCAGAATAGATGAGCTGTGGAATAGAGGGGGGAAATCAGGCCCCAAGTTAGCACACACTATGACTAGGTTCACCCCTCTTCTTTCTAATATACATATATTAGAAAGATTCCATTCTGGCTCGGCGCCTGTGGCTCAACGGGCTAAGGTGCCAGCCATGTACACCTGAGCTGGCAGGTTCAAATCCAGCCCAGGCCCGCCAAACAACAATGACGGCTGCAACCAAAAAAAGTGGCCGGGCATTGTGGCGGGTGCCTGTAGTCCTAGCTACTTGGGAGGCCGAGGCAGGAGACTCGCTTGAGCCCAGGAATTGGAGGTTGCTGTGAGCTGTGATGCCATTGCACTCTATCCAGGGTAACAGCTTGAGGCTCTGTCTCAAAAAAAAAAAAAAAAAGAAAAGAGAAAGATTCCTTTCTTAAAAT
>CAUYON010087764.1:0-10813 GCA_963573935.1 Arctocebus calabarensis
AAGGAAGGAAGGAAGGAAGGAAGGAAGGAAGGAAGGAAGGAAGGAAGGAAGGAAGGAAGAAAGAAAGAAAGAAAGAAAGAAAGAAAGAAAGAAAGAAAGAAAGAAAGAAAGAAAGAAAGAAAGAAAGAGAGAAAGAAAGAAAGATCTGGACCAAGCAAACCATAGAAACAGAAATCAGAGTGGCAGCTGGCAAGGGCTGGGGGGCCACAGGGAGTAGGGAGTGAGTGTTTAATGGGAACGGAGTCTGTGGGGGGACAATGAGATGTTTTAGACTAGACTGAGCTGACGGCAGCGCAACTTCTGAATTGTACACGAGAGCTCAGGTATTCGATGACTCCATTTGTAGGAAATGCCCAGAACAGAATAAGAGACAGGAACTATATCCTCTGCTTCGGGAGAGGGCTGAGCTGGAGCATGGTGATGACTAAGCGTACACGTTTCTTTTTGAGAAATGTCTTGGGAATGTTGAGTTTGAGGTGAGTGAGGTGTCTGGTCAGCAGTTAGATGTGCAGGCCACGTTGGCGGCTGGAGGGCCCTAGATGGGAGGGCCGGCTGGGCCGCAAAGGTGGGGGTCAGCCCACTAGCGGAATCCCCCCAGGACGAGCTCACGTGGCAAGGCAAGGTGGGCGGAGAGTAAACAAATTCTGTGAAAAAGGCAGAGAAAGAGCTGCCCAGGAAACTGAGAGCCACAGAATCACTGTGTCACAGAGGCGACAAGTGGCAGAGAGACCAAGTAAGGAACGATTTGGATAAAGCTTACTGGAAACGGTCACTCCATTTTATTTATCTTTGAAATGGGGGCCCTGTGGGGAATGGGAAGGAGTGAGTTGATGGATGAAACGCCCCCAACCCAATGGCCCAGAGCCCCTCGTTGGTCAGTCACCCACAGGCTGCAGTCTGAGCCCTCTGCTTCCAGCCCTGCATTTCCCTAAACCACACACTGTCCTTCGGGCCTTCTGCCTGTGCCACAGCAGCTGGACAAGGAACTATTCATCTGGCAACAGTTATTAAACACTGATTACTTCCCCTGCACTGCCCCATGGACAGGAACAAGAGGCGGGTCCTTCACTGCCCGAGATGCTGGCACCCCAGGGGACAGCACCCTGAACGACATGGTGCAGCGAGCAGGGCACATTTCACTAGGCTTTCCTCATGAAAAGGTGAAGGGCAAACTCAGAGGTAAGATGTGATCCAGCTAAGGGGGACTCGGGGCCAGGGCCTTTAGGGGGGATTTGGGGAACAGATCTTAGGGACTTTGGTGCAGTGGTTTTCAACACTAGCTTTTAAGAGCCCCCAATACCTGAGGACATACTCTAGGCCCCTTAGTGAGAGTCTGAGCCGGCAGGGTGCAGGCAGTAATATTCTTTAAGCCTCCCCAGGTGACGATGTCAATGGGCTGCCAAGATTGAGAACTAGTGAGTGGTTTTCCAAGTGTGGTCCCGGGACCAAAGGACCTATGGCATTAGTGCCACCTGGGAACTTAGGAATGCGAGTTTTCTGGCCGCACCCCAGACTTACTGAAGGCAAATTCTCTGCCCCTCCATCCCTAGTCCCAACAATCTCGGGTTTAACGCTCCTTTTGCACTGATTTCCAGCTGGAAGGACAGAACCCCCAGTGGCCTTGGAACATGGTGCTATCCCGGGAGCAGCGCAGCCCCTCTGCAAATTACATGGGGCCAGCATCGTGGCTGGACGAGGCCAGCAATAAGCAATGCTCAGGTATGACCAGTTACCACGTGTGCCCACCCTGAGGCCTAGGACTGTCATGGGGCTCTTAGCCAGGGAGAATTTTGTAATAATGTTAACGGAAATCCATTTAAGTGCCTGAGAACTTTGATTACAATGACATGAATGTCTAACCTCAGGGGTTCTTATGCTCTGAGTCTCAGGATAACACTGGCCGTGCTGGCCCTCACATGAAGATTCTGTGCCAACGGCGACATCAACATGAAGCTGGAGCAGGGGCACACTCGGGCTCCCCAGGGGGGCCTTGTCCGCTCCCTGTGTCACACTTACTGGAGGCTGAGCGGTCGCTGCTGTGGCATAATTATTTCCTGCAGTTTCTATTCCCCCTATCCGAGGGGTTGCACTCACATACCTTCCTGCTGAGAGCAGATTGGCATGCACTGGGCAGGGAGATTTGCAGCATTTCTCTGAATTATGGTAGTGCAGAAACCACTGAGCCAGCCAGGCCTCTCTAGGAATTTACCCTCCAGATACACACGCACAAAGGAGGGTCTGTGACAGCAAAGGATTAAAAACAGTGCAAATGACCATTGGTAGGGGGTACTAACAAATGACAGTGCCTCTTACACAGGGCAGAGACAGAGAGAGAGAAAGTGCTATTTTATAATCATTGGTGAGAAAGGGGGAAAAAAAGAATATCCGAGTGTACACAAAGACATACATAAACACACAACTACGTACGCAACACGGGGCAGAGAGAGAGAGAAAGTGCTATTTTTTAATCATTGGTGAGAAAAGGGGGAAAAAAAGAATATCCTTGTGTACACAAAGACTTACATAAACTGTGTACCCAACACGGGGCCACCCATAAAGTCGCCACACGTAGGGAAAATAGGAAACTGTAGCTAACTGTCCCTTTGTTTACAAAATACTCATACAAAATTTTACTAAGAGGTGCCCAATATGGAAAGATTATTTTGTAAATGTGTTGTAAAACTTTATAATGAATATTTTGTAAATATTTTATAAAATGATGATGAACACTTCATAAATAAAAGTATACTCAGCTGTGGTTTCCCTTTTTCCTATGTACAGTGACTGTGTGCTCAACCTCTGGGACAGCCTGTGCACATATATATACACCATACACAGATACCTCGTGCACACGTGCACACTGTATATTCATTCTTGCTCATGTCAGGTGTGAATTGCCTCCAGAAGGAAGCACACAACACATGTGTTTGGCTTCCTCCAGAGAAACCCCAGGAGCTCGGGGACAAAGGTAAAAGGGAGGTGCATGGACCCTTGTGCACCTCTCATGTTTTTTAATCATATGCATGAGTTATTTCTTGAAGTAAATAATTTTAAAGTGCATATTGCCTTTGTTGATGAGACTAACAACAAGGAACACATCTTAAGTTGACCAGATTCTCACAGCACTTTTCCCCGCCTTCTCTTCTGGTGGGAAGAATCGAACACTGAAACCCTCTATAATATGACAGGAGCAGGAGATGGTGGTTTCCAGAGGCTGAGAAGGGGCAGGGGCAGGAAGAGAGGCTGTTTGATGGGTCAGAAGAAGGCGTTCTCGTGTTTGATGACACTTGCATATTTCCAAATAGCTAGGAGAGAAGAATTGAAATGTTCCCAACTCAGACTGGAGAAAATGTTTGAGATAGTGGATGCCTGTATCAAAGTGTCACACATACCCCATAAGTGTGTGTAATTATTATGTCTCAATAAAAATACATAAATAGCTAAAAAAAACAAAAGGGAAAGAATGTGTAAGATGGGACAGGACAGCAGCTCCCTCAGAGTAAATGGTGAACTCACTTCCTGTTGGAAATAGACCCTTCCTAGTCCTCCTTCCCTGCTTGGAGTAATGTCGGCGTGCAGGTCTCAGAATCTCTCCCGGGGCTCCAGACTGGATGGGGGCCCCTCCCAGGCATCTCCCAGCACCCAGGGACCCCCGACAGTGCCGGCCGGTCCCCTCGCTGCCTGTCTGGTGTCCCTGGCCAGCAGCTGTCCCCCCGCAACTGCGCTCCAAGGACTGTATTCCCACTCTCACTGTTACTGCTCAGACCACAGATCACACACCCACCACCGAGGGAGAATCAGCAGTGTGTTAAAATAGTTCACTTTTCAAAAGTATAAGAGCATAGACGCCTTGAGCCAAATTTAAAGCTAATATTTCATGTGAAGATCAACTAATAAATAGAATTTAGCCATTTTCAACAAGAAATAAATTTCTAGACTTCTCTGGGCAGCTGATCTGACAGCTAAAATCCTGACGGTGACTCCAGCAGTCAGGGCTGCCTGTCACACCCACGGGCATTAAATAAACAGCATTGGAGGGAATAAATGGGCTTCCCCCAAATTCAAATTTCCTTTGTAATGCAAAATGCACTTTCTACAAAAAAAACCATCACATTCTTCCTCTTCCAAACAGGACCATCAACCAGGCCTGTAATTTTGAAACAGCAAATGGCAACACTGGGAGCCTCTGAGCCACTTCCGCTGTTGAAAACTGCAATGTTATTTATTACTGACATTTAAGTTTTTCTCCCACATACTCCCCTCTTGCAAATATTTCTGAAAGAAATCCATTTCAGTGACGGATTTATCCTCTTCTGCATCCGCTTCTCCCCCGCTGCACCAAGTAGAGGATCACGAGGAAAGGTTGGAAAGGTCAGAAAGGTTGGGCCACCGGAAAAGGGGGGCTGGCGAAGAAGAGCCAGGTGAACCCAGAGCTCCAACCAGCAGTTCGTCAGCATGAAGACAGGTGAGGGACTGCCTGCCTTCTTTAGCAGCTCAGAACGATCCCCTGTGGCTCATAACTACAAAGAACACAAAGAAGAAAGAAGTTTGTGTGTGTGTCTGGGACTCCAGATCCCTGGACACAAACCAAGCCTAAAGTGGTCATCAGGAAGACACCCATCAAACGGCCAGAGACCAGAGCACTTGGGGCACTCCCGACTCATGTGGGAAGGTGCCTCTTCCTCTCCCTTCCCACTGCCCTAAAATAAAACGCTGTGCTGGGAGGTGTGGGGTGCCTGTGAGTCCGGCGATTAACAATACTCTGTAGTGAGACGTTGTCATTAGGACGCCTTCGAGAGCTTGACCCAACCCAAATATTTAATGAAAACCAAACTGACCTCCAAACATGTCCTTAATTTGTGCAAGGATCTTTCCCAACAGAGCACTTGGCTGATATGAGTACAGAAAGTCCCAGTGCTCATCCCCTGTGATAAGAGAGCTCACATCCCTTTATGCTCTTAAAGGACCCCCAAGAGTTCATGTTTATGTGGGTTATCTCCACCAATGTTTAGTGGAGTCAACATTAAGACTGGGGAATTTTTAAATTATATTATATTATTATTATTATTACTTATATATTGTTGTGATTCATCATAAAATTATTGATAGTTTTATATTAATCATTAATATGTGCAACTGACATTATTAGTACATTAATGAGTTTGTACACTGATACATTTTAAAATAATAGTGGTAATTCATTACTTAATAATATGAATATCATTTTTTTTTGGCCGGGACTGGGTTTGAACCCGCCACCTCCGGCATAAGGGGCTGGCGCCTTACTCCTTTGAGCCACAGGCACCACCCTGAATATCATATTTATAAAAAATAATTATAGCCTCAAAAACAAAAACTAAATTTAGTGAGAAGAGTAGCATTTTCATGCAGTGTTTGCAAATCTTTTTCGTGTTTAAAAGGATTCCTTTTATAAATATTGAATTCCGTTCCTTTATCAATTACATGATTTGTAAGTCTATTCTCCTAATCCATCTTGTCTTTGTATTTTTTTATTAGTGAACTTTGAAAAGCAAAAGATTTCAATTTTAATAAAGTCCACATTATTGATTTTTTAAAATAGATCATGCATTTGGAATTGTATTTTAGAAATTTTTGTCCAACCCAAAGTCATAAAGAATTTTGTTCCACGTCTTCTTCCAGAAGACATAACTTGATATTTTACATTTGGGTCTACGCTTAATTTTTATATACAGAGTAGGATATAGTTTGAGAGTAATTTTGCTGTATGTGAATATTCACTTGTCCTAGGATCATTTGTTGAAATGACCATCCTTAGGCCAGTGCAGTGGCTCACGCCTGTAATCCCAGCACTCTGGGAGGCCAAGGTGGGTGGATTGCCTGAGCTCACAGGTTCGAGACCAGCCTGAGAAAGACCAAGACCCATATCTAAAAACAGTCGGGCATTATGGTAGGCATGTGTAGTCCCAGCTACTTGGGAGGCCGAGGCAAGAGAATCACTGAAGCCCAGGAGTTGGAGGTTGCTGTGAGCTGTGACACCAAAGCACTCTACCCAGGGAGACAGCTTGAGATTCTGTCTCAAAAAAAGAAAGAAAGAAAGAGAAAGAAAGAAAGAAAGAAAGAAAGAAAGAAAGAAAGAAAGAAAGAAAGAAAGAAAGAAAGAAAGAAAGAAAGAAAGAAAGAAAGAAAGAAAGAAGGAAAGAAAGAAGGAAAGAAAGAAGGAAAG
Organism: Arctocebus calabarensis; assembly: GCA_963573935.1. Taxonomy (NCBI): domain Eukaryota; kingdom Metazoa; phylum Chordata; class Mammalia; order Primates; family Lorisidae; genus Arctocebus; species Arctocebus calabarensis. Next base: position 6,206 of record CAUYON010087764.1, read on the forward strand.
AAAGAAAGAAAAGATATGACTGTCCATTCTCCACTAAATTGCCTTGTGCCTCTGTTAAAAATCATTGGCACACTTTCTGGACTCTATTCCGTCCCTTTATCTATCTGTCTGGTCCGTGAGGTCCTATTCTTTTGATTACTATACGTTTCTCTCTTGAAATCAAGTAGAGTGAGTCCTCCAAGTTTGTGCTTCATTTTCAAAGTCGGTTTGACGATTCTAGCTCCTTAACATTCTATATCCATTTTTTAATAGATCACAGATTTCTACAAAAAATAAAAAAAAAAATCTTGCCAGGAATTTACTTGAATTTTATTGATTCCATAGCTTAATATGGAGAGAATTGACTTGACTTTTTTTTTAAAGGTAGTCTTGTAATCCATGAGCATGGTATATGAGGTCAGACAATTAAGATTGTGAACTCATAATAGAAAAAGTGCTGCATACCTTGCTGGGGAATATCACTACAGTCAACTTCAAAGTACTCTCCTTGGCTATCTGATGACCATCATGACATTTAATAATGAGGTATGCAGCACATTTTCTAGGCCGAATTGGTGAATTTGATTGTCGGACTTCATGCAACAACAGCTATGAAGCTGTTGCAACATGAAGCTATTCTGGAATAGCTGATGACTATTCCAGAAAAAGAGTTCCAAAATTGCTTGGAGGCCCAGGCTAGGCGCTAGTGTCAGGGTACAGCTTCCCAAAGGGAGCACCTTGAAGGTGACCGAAGCATTATTCAGCAACAAGATGGGTAGCACTTTCTTCTAGGATGATTTTGAGAACTTAATTGTCCACCCTTTACACATAGATCTGTTTCTAAACTCTATGCTGTACCATTGATCTGTTTGTAGATTCATGACCCCCAGTACTATGGCTTTATAATACATCTTGAACATAGGTCGTGTGAGTTATTAAAGTTTGTTCTCCTTTACAAGATTGTTTTAGCTCTGCTAGGTCCTTTGATTTTTTTTCAGATAAATTTGAACATCAGCTTGTTATTTCTACAAAATACTTTATTGGGATTTTGACTGGGACTGCATTAAATCTATAGATTAACTGGGGGAAAATTTATTATTATTTTTTATTTTTTGTAGGGATAGAGTCTTACTTTATCACCCTCGGTAGAGGATTGTGGCATCACAGCTCACAGTAACCTCCAACTCCTGGGCTTAGGTGAATCTCTTGCCTCAGCCTCCCGAGTAGCTGGGACTACAGGCACCCACCCCAACATCCGGATACTTTGTTGTTGTTGTTGTTGTTGTAGTTTGTCCAGGGCCAGGTTCAAATCCGCCATCTTCAGTATATGGGGCCAGCGCCCTACCCACTGAGCCACAGGCATTGCCCAGAAATTTATTATTTTAAAAAATACATTTCCTACCTATATCCCAGTCACAAGGGGCACCCCTAGAATCCGCCGCTAGATTCTGTTTCTAAATACCATTCCCCAGTGAAAGGATCCCAGGCCTTCGGTAGTGAAAGCACAGGGTGCCTGGAACATCTTGTTTTACCACAAAGTACGGATGTGATTGTTTATTCTTTAATCCAGCAGGGTCAGGTCACAGAACACAGGAATTAGCCCGAAGGTTCAATGGAACACATTTGGAATAATTGGAGGATTTTAAAAATACATAGTAAGAGATTATAACACATGGACTTTTTAAAAATCCTTAACGCCAGAGTAATACTCAGAAATTAGACAGAGAGAGACAGACACCAAGGAAAGGTGAGAGGGGAGCTCTTCCCTGCAGAAGGAATTAGAAAGTTAGAAAACTGGCATTTTAGAGACCCCAATGTTGTATTTATTCAATCAAATGTTGTCAATAATGCTGAAACCACTGGGTGAAAGCTTATTGGGAAACTGGATACTCAGCTCTCCAAATAGCTATAGGTTACTTAGTAACGGGAAGGGAGAAAACACATCTGGCCATGGAGAGAGCTCACGGAAACCATCCTGAGCACGTGGTCCAAATGAGCATCACTGGTAAAGAGACAGACCATTACCACACACTTCTTTTTTTTTTTTTTTTTTTTTTTTTGAGACAGAGCCTTAAGCTGTCACCTTAGATAGAGTGCTGTGGCATCACAGCTCATAGCAACCTCCAATTCCTAGGCTCAAGTGAGTCTCCTGCCTCCGCCTCCCAAGTAGCTGGGACTACAGGTGCCTGCCACAACGCCTGGCCGTTTTTTGGTTGCAGCTGTCATTGTTGTTTGGCGGGCCAGGGCTGGATTCGAACCCACCAGCTCAGGTCTATTTGGCTGGCGTCTTAGCCCATTGAGCCACAGGTGCCAAGCCAGCCCACACACTTCTAAATGGGAGGCAAGAAGTCACATCATTGACGTGACATTCCTGCCAAAAATATTTAACCTTAGGAAAGAGAAAAATCCATATACAAGCATTCTAAAGACAGCTGTCCTAAATTCTTCATTTACACACATGCACACACCCACCAGTGTTCACTATACTCTTATTTCTTCCTTGGCCATTACAACATTTTAAAAATTAAAAAAAGTTGCCTGTTTAGAAAGTATCTAATGAGTCATCTGGGCAACTCCCTTATTTTACAAAGGAGAAAACAGAGTTCCCTTCACCGTACAGCCCCAAGTCACCCATCTCTTCCATGACAAAGTTTAGATGTCGAAATCGGACTGGGAGAGGAGGATGCTTGAGTCAGGAATAAACAATGAAGGGTGGGTTTGGGAAATCTCATTTGCACTTCCAAACTGCCAGCGGGACTCCAGACAGGAGTGATGTTCTCATTTTCAGGTCTGGTTCAGCCCAGGCTTCTGCATGCTGCTGCACACGGGCAGGATGTCTGCCAGCCTTCCTCCACACCAGGACCTGCCGCGTGCCCACTGCTCACCAAAATGAGTGTCCAGTCCTCCTTCCTACATGGCCCTTAGGGGCCCAGTGGGTCACACACCTGACACGCAGAGTGTGAATGAGCACAGTGACGTGGCTGTTCTGGTGATATCATGTGGGAAAACAAATCTCAGGTGAGCAAAAAGAAAAATAGACTTTTTAATGTTTGAAAATGAAGAATATAAAATATTCTATAGACTATGTATGCTATGTTCATAGCCTATGCTATAGCCCACGTTCCCTTGGGTACAAACCCCAGTTGCTCCTGGCCTGGTCCAGACAGCTGGGGCCTCTGGGGCCGCACGGGCTCTATCACTGGGAGACTTCCGTGAACTACTTAAGTAGCATTTGTTTGTCCATCTGCTTCCAGCCTTGTACCAGGACAACACAGATGTCCTTCCCGAAGCCGAGGACCCTAAGGGGAGCAAGGGACATAATTCCCATCAGGTTTTATGGGGGAAAATCAATGTGTTCCTCCATTTTAAGAGGTCACCACTTCTAGTCCTGAGAGCTCACTTCCCATCAATTGCGCGATTTCTCAAACTAGTCTTCACAAGTTCTCTTGTGAGTAAGGCCCCCGTAGGTGTTTCCGAGAGCTGCAACTTCTCACCTGGGTACTTGGTAAAATGCAGATTCTGGTTCAGGAAGTCTGAGCTTGGAGATTCTAGGAAGTTCCCAGTGATGCCGACACTGCTGATGCGGGGACCCTGCCTTAAGTGGCAGATCCTGGGTTGCTCGAGAGTCAGCACCGTAGGACTTAGCACCTGTGTTCCTCGCACACAGGAGATATCAATGAACGTGTTTTGAAGGGATGATTGAATTTATTAAAGGTTTCGAACAGAATTTTTTTTAAAGACTTTATAAGCTATTTGCCTTTCATCCAACTTGTTTCCTACTTTTGCCATGGAGTTGTGAGACTGAAACATTGTTAGGCAGAAGAATTAACAAAAGATTGTGAAAGAAAACCAGGGAAGCCAGAGCCAGACTCTGTCTCCACTGAACTCAGAAAATCCAGCCGGGTAGGGTGACACCTGCAGTCCCAGCTACTAGGGAGGCTGAGGCAGGAGAATCTCTGGAGTCCAGGAGTTTGAGGTTGATGTGAGCTATGACACCACACACTCTACTGAGGGAGACAAAGTAAGACTCTGTCTCAAAAAATAAAAAGAAAGAAAGAAAGAAAACAGAGGCCAACCATTCTGCCTGGGGCTTTGGCTTCTCAGAAGCCTGATTGTCAGTTTACGGGGGCTTCCACCCCTACCGTCACAGCAAGGACTGGCTGGCGTAGATCTGTTTATTCTTGCTGCCTCACTCTCAGAGCGCACACTCACAATCACACACACGCGAGCATACACTTTTTATTTTTTTATTTTCATTAAATCATAATTGTGTACATTGGTGCAATCATGGGGCACAATGTGCTGACTTCGTATACAATCTGAAATATTTTCATTGAACTATTTAACATAGCCTTCATGGCCTTTTAATCACTATATGAAGACATTTATATTCTGCATTTAGTAATTTTCACCTGTACCCTTCTAAGATGCACCATAGGTGTGATCCCACCAATCACCCTCCCTCAACCTATTCTCCCCCCTCCCCTCCCCTCCTTTGCCCCTTTCCCCATTTCTTGTGCTATAACTGGGTTTTAGCCTTCATATGAAAGCTATAGATTAGCTTCATAGTAGGGCGGAGTACATTAATTTTTATTTTTGAGATAGAGTTTTGCTTTGTCACCCTGAGTA
>CAUYON010087765.1:0-10560 GCA_963573935.1 Arctocebus calabarensis
CATGAATCCCATGTACTCAAGTTTGATATGAGGACAATTAATGACAATTATTGACACGGTGGGGGTGAAGGAAGGGGAGAGCAGAGAGAGGAAGAATGAGGGAGGGGTGGGGAAAGGAAGAGCAGAGAGAGGGAAGGAGGGTCTTGGGGTCTTGGTGTGTGCCATACCTTTTGGGGGCAAAACACGATTGTAAGAGGGACTTTACCCAACAAATGCAACCAGTGTAACATGGTTTCTTGTACCCTCAATGAATCCTCAACAATAAAAAAAAAAAAAAAAGCTGAGGCAAAGACGTGTATGAGAACACAGGATGTCCCAAAGGTCAACCCCAAAGTTGCCACACATAGGGAAAACGGGAGACTGTAGCTAAATGTACCTTCATTGCCAAAATATTCCTTAAAAAAATTACAAAGAGGTGGTCGACCTGTAGAAGGACAGTTTGTAAATACTTTGTAAAATTTTATAATGACTATTTTGTCAATAAAAGTACATTTAGCTATACTCTTTCATTTTCCTTATGCATGATGACCTTCGAGGTGACCTGCAGTTTCCTTGAGAAGGTGACCCCAGGTTGCAGACCTGAGACTGAGGAGTGTCATAAGGAGGAAAGACCAGTTCGGGGACGTAGGATCATCTCGGCCACTTGAGAGGCTGCTGCTCTGTCTCAGGGAACCTTCTAAGTAGCTTTATCAGTGTGTGTTCAAGGACAAAAGGGGAAAATGTGTAACCTCTGGATCCCGGGGCTTCGCAGAGCTGTGCAGATGTGAGTATAGGGTGAGATCCTGCTGATCCCCTGACCTGAGTGGCGGCAGTCAAAGGGGCTTGGCTCAGGTAGGCTGAAGCACCATCCCACTGCCACCAGGCAAAGCTGTTTCAAGCTCTCGAAAAACAGGTCACGGCTGCAGGGGCTGGACTAGGAAGTGGTGCTGGGAGAATTGAAGGGAGTGAGCACCTGTGGTATCTGGTCCAGGTTAAAATCCAGCGAACCTACCCACAGTAATTTTTCCTGGAGACCTAGTCTCTGGACGTCTCTGATTTATGTGTTGACCAAGCCTTGCTTAATAACTCAGACAACACAACATTTAACCATGGGTACCTCTTTGCATAACCTGAGAGACAGGAAAAATACGTAGTTATCCAGGCTTAGCCAAGGGGGGATTTCAGTCACTTTCACAGGGATAAGCCTCACTGAGCTTCTGCATAAAGTTGGCAAATTTCCCTTAGGTATAGCTCTGTGTTTCTAGGTGTATGGGAAGAGACTAGTCGCAGAGAGATCTGGCGTCCCCCAGTGACATCAAGTCAGCTTGGCACAATTCATTAAATCACACTTGGGGCATCTCTAGGCCTTAGGGGTGAGCAGACCAGGTGAGTGATTTACTGGAGGAAGTTCCTGGCAGAAATTCGCAACGTGGAAACATCGAACCAGCCATCCACACACCACCCGAGGACTTGTTTAAAATGCAGATTCTCGGTTCCCACCGCAGACCAATGGAATCGAAGCTCTGGGGTGGAGGGGCACTGTCTGTGTTTTAATATGTTTCGAGTAACTCTGATGCATACTAGTGTTTGGGAACCATAGTCCTGTATCTCTTCTGGAGCACCGGACTGCTTCAGCAGAGAAAAAGTGAGTAGTAAACCAGTTGGTCACAGTGAGACAGGGAACTGGCAGGTGCTGGCTCCCTCCTGAGTTCTTTCCTGTGTGAAGCCAAGGACCACTTGGACCTCGAGTGGCTCCTCACATTGGGGAGTCACTTTCCTGTGTCAGTAGATACATCAGATTGGGGTGTATAATATAATGTGCACTTAGTAGGACCCAGTTACCACTGTGGGTCCCAGAGATACAAAGGTAAAAACAATCACACAGGCCCTGACCCCAGAGAGCTTTCTGGTAGACCAACAATAATAACATGCTAGGCCAGGCGTGGTGGCTCGTGCTTGTAACTCTAGCTGTCTGGGAGGCCAAAGTAAGTGGATCACCTGAGTTCACAGGTTCGAGACCAGCCTGAGCTAGAGCAAGACCTCATCTCTAAAAATAGCCAGGGGTATGGCGGGCATGAGCTATGACTCCACAGCACTCTATCAAGGGCAAAAAATTGAGACTCTGTCTCAAAAAAAATAATAATAATAATAATACCATGCTAGCAAGAGATACATATCTAAGAAGGAAAAACTCAGGGAGGAGTCACAAAAGAAGTGACCTCTAAGTTAAGCTGTGAAAAACCAAGGATTGTGTGGGATGGAAGGGAACTTCTAATAGATGAGACAGATTATTCAGAGTCCTAGGGGAAAACAGCCACCTTAGTCCAGGGCTTGCAGGGAGTTAAGTGTCTGGAAGGAAAGGTACAGGAAGAAAGTAGAGAGAGAAGAGGTTGGAAAGGTACCAAGGGACAGATCATAAACTGCTTAATATGTAGGGAACCTTGCTTGGGTTTTGTTCAGGAGGCTAGGAGGACCTGCTAAACTTCTTCTCCATCTATCAGAGGCTCCCTCTTACCCTAGACATAAACAGGTACATGAAGAGCTCAGCCCAGCTAGCTCATCAAAGGCAATGGTTTTGAATGCCAACCCAGTGCTGCCCTGGAATCCATCCTGCCAAGCTCACCTCTTCCCAGGTTTCCAGATTGGCATCTCTGCTTGGAGGCTCTGGACAGCATTTCAAACCTCACTCACCCAGAGTAGGACACTTGATTATTTTTCTCCCTTGATCTTGTCTCACTCAATCTTTTCTCATCTCAGGAAATGCTAATACCATATACCTAGTGTCTCAGCCCCAAGTCTAAAGCATAATCAAGAGTCTTGCCTTTTTGCCATTACCTGCATCGAAGCTGTTAGAACATCCGGTCAGCTGAGCTAGTTTTGTTGGCTCTCCTTCCAAAAACTATCCCAAAACTCTCCACTTCTTTCTAGTCCTTCTACCTTTTTCCTCTTTGATGACCAGTCTGCAGCAGCTTATAGCCCATCATAAGGTCAATTCTATCAGCATCTTATAATCTTTCCCACAGAAGGCCGGTGCTGGGTTTGATTTGCTTTGACCCTGTCTATGTTCACCCATGAACCAATGCTGCAGCCAGTGGGATAAATACTGCTTTTGTTCAATCCTGGGTCAGAAGCCGAGTTTTGCAGCTGGGAGGTGGAGATAGTTTCTTTCATTCAAACCACACTGTGGCTAGCAGTGGAAGGGGCTGTACAGAGAGCAGTAGTGAAGGATTGTAGGGGTAGCTAGACCTCTAAGGAAATGCGAGGTGTCACCAAAAGAAGGGTAATGGATACTTGGCATGCAGACAAGAGATTTCCACTAAAGTGGCAAACCAGAAAACCACTGAATGATGAAAAAGTAAGAGAGTTTCTTTTTGAAATGTACTTGAATATCACTTTTTCTATAAGTACTGACGTTTCATTACCAAGAGTTTAAATTTAAATCAAAATCATTTTACATGCCCCAGGCACTCATTTACCAACATTATAATTAGAGCTTGGCTGCTTGCGATATTGGGCTAGATACTGCGATACCAAGGGCTGTGATTTCTACCTCCTCGTGAAATCTAAGTCTCATGTAAGTATCAGAACACTGGTTGAGTTCATGTACTAAAGTAAAGGATTTATTTTCTGTTCAACCTATGACCATTACATGGCATATATACATAGCATATGATGACTATACAGGTCATATATAACAAATTTAAAAAATTAACTGCCATTAGCAGTTTGAGAGGAGTGTGTTGATGAAAGAAAGGCAAAGCAAAAGTCCAAAAAGTATAATCCTAGTAGAAATCTGATGTAAGTGGTATAGAAACATCAAATTTAATTTTTTTTCTCTTTAAACATTTGGGATGACTTTAGGAAACTATAATCATGGCTCTGAGTGAGAATGTCCACAAGCCATGTATCCTGTCTTCTCGATTTTCTCAGTAGAAAGTTCTGGCATACCTTTTTTCCTTGTAAGCAGAAAGAAAAGAACAAGCAACATTCTTTCCCAAAACGAACTTTCTTCTTTCTCCATAACCTCCGACCTTGTCCCCAGATAAAGTCTTTCAATTTTGAAATCTCTTTTTTTCCTCTGCTTCTTGGCATCAGAAGAATTGATCCCTGCTATTGGGACTCAACCCTTTCCCCATTCTGGCATGCCAATGCCCCTTGGAGGAAAATGCTTCTTATAGGTATGGTGAGAATTAAACTGGGGGAACTTTTTTATTTTGAGAAGTATCCATTGCTCTCTCCCCTCTCCTAGAAAAACAGATTGTGGCATTCCCAACCTGAAATACTTTGGGGGAGGGGACTGAAAGGGTAGAGTTATAGACTAAGGAGAGACTTAGAGGAAGACAATGGGTATTCAACTTCCTTACTGATCTTATCTGCTGAAATGTGAAATGTGTAGAAACTATAACTGCTTCCTTTGCCTCAATAATGGAAAAAGATTATATTTATGCAAAAAAGCTAAATCATCACAACAAAAAAGGACAGCTAAATGACTAAAGACATACGTGAATCCAAAAACAAACAGATTGATTTCTCCTAACCACAAAGCACTAGATACCAAAGCCCTCTGACAGCTTTATTGGATTTTCCAGTGAAGATCACAACAGTCACACTTGCTATTAGCTTTTGAAATTATCTCGGAGTGCTCTATGTGTAGAAGTTGGCTTAGTAAGCAACTTCTGTTTTATCGTGTTTTTCTTTTTGTTATCCCAGGCTATCCTTGCCCTTGCTCTTGTTTGGATTTCTGTTTTGTTTTGTTTTTTTCCTTCTTTTTCAAGATTTCCAGCATACTGCTTATCATATCTCAGGTTCTCAGAATCTAAAACTCTGGAAGATTCTACCACAGTGGAGCTCAATGATGTGACAAAGGCGTCAATACACATATGTTGTTGTCTAGGATGCAAAAGAATTCCGATAGATAAATGCTTAAGTCTCTCTTTTGTTTAGTTTTGCTAGTTTTCCAAGGCAAGATGCCTGGGCTCTTCTTTCACAAAAATTGCAAGGAGAGCGGACTTGACCTTTGCAGACTCTCTTAAATTTTAGGCTCCGTTTGTCAGCTGCTAGCGACCTCACCAGAGCAGTGAACTGAGAAACAAAAAGAGTGAGAGGGCAAATGCCGCCTGAGAAGGAAGCATTTATCCCATCACAATAGTTCTTTGTCTTTCCCGAATTTGGATAGGGTATCTGGTGTAGTGTCCAGATACACTAACCATGGACACCTGACTTTCTCAAGGACAAAATGAGGTGGGGGTTGGGGGAATGCAGAGGTGTTTGAGAGTCCAAGAGTGGTCAAATGGAATCACCACAATTACTTTTTGCCATAGAAATCTGGGCTAGCTAGGACTTGGAATTACTCATCCAGAAAGCTGCCACTCTTAGGATGACTTCGTCTCCCCTTTTAATCCAACCCAAAGCATTCTTTAACTTAAATACATACAGGCATAGATGTTCCCCCAGAAACGTATGAAAAGATGCATTGTATTGTGCAAGAGTCTTGAAAAATTGTTTGTATCCAAGATTTATAGTAAAAGAAATAGGAATTGTTCTCATTTTTCTTTTCTCATTTACAACCCCTGGAAACTACAGAACTGAAACAATGGAAGCCATTATCTGCCTCCTGTTTACCATTATACCAGCATCATCATAATCTTTTGGCCATGCCATGACTGTTTTCTGGAGCAGTACGTCCCCCAGTGAGGCCCAACTACTGTAGTCCAGAAGGGCTGAAATCCGAACGCGCCTTAGAATAACATTTTAGGGCTTTGCTGCCGCTTGATCTGTTCCTTTTTAGCCTGTCCTAGAAACAGGGAGGCACTGCCACATTTTTAAGGTGGGGGTGGGGGGCGGGGATAACATCTAAATTCCTCATGTATCTCAGAAATCTAAATTAAAACATTGAGGAAGCAGTTACTAGGTTGTTCTGACAAAGATAACAAGGCTGTGAGGATTGGATTTAGAAATGAGCATTGCAGGGCTCTCTCGGTTGTATCCAATCTGGAATGTCACACTCAGACATACAAGTAGTTAGGACGAACTGAAATAGCCAGACCCCATAAAAGAAAAAAAAAAAAAGAAAGAAAGAAAGGGAGAGAGAATTGCACATTATTACGGACTGTAAGGCTTGGTACCATTATTATAGAATGCTGTACCATTTTGTTTCAATTAAGGAACACAAATAAATCACAATAAAGAAATCGTTCAATAGGTTTGGAATCACTCTATATAGTCATAGCAAAGCTACCACACTGTTTAAATCGCCCGTGAGACCCATCATTTGGTAATGACTAACAGAGAGAGGGGATGTAGGGCCTCTTTCCCAACCGAAAGCCACTTGGAGTCCCATTCTCTCCTAATAGTGATGAGGACTGTGTGAGAAGGAACAGAAGGATCCCAGGGTCACAGACAAGCTTGCAGCAGATACTGAGGAGACCAAGGCCATGGCCTCCTTCCACATGGCTGCTCTGCAGACAGCGTCGAGATAAGCAGGGCTCAGCGCTCCTGTCCTTGTGGCCCTGGTCCACCTCCCTATCTAATGGCAATGTCTGTACTTCACGGCCTGGGTGGACTGAGCGTGCCCAGGAGGCCTTCATCTCAGCAGGGGCATAGCAGGTGGGTTAGCACACAGAGGCCCCGGGCTCCAGGGGCTCCCTCTGCCTTAGAAAGCAGAGTCAGGGTTTCCCTTGGAAGCCATCCAACTCTGGGCAGAGCTGATCAGACATCTCCTGAAATTTCCATTACATCAATATCTTAGTTGTTAGAATAAAGCGTGGCACACTCATCTGTTTTAGAGAATTTGTGTGCACTACTCACTCTGCCTTTATAAAGCAAGCTGCATGAAACAGGGGAACACTTTCCCAGGAAACAGTTCCCCGATAACTTAGGAGCCTTTAAGTCTGCAGAGCGTTGCTCTAGTTTTCTGCAACAAAGAAGTGAGTGTTGGTGTTTCGAATAAAAGTTATTTTTTGCCCTCTTCTGATTGAGGTTGGGTAAATTTCCTATACATTGCTTTCGTTTTAGTTTTTCTTAAGAAGGTGTTTTACCGAACCTTTTCCCCCTCTCTCCATTGGGACTGTGAACATGTTTTTGTGGGATTCCCCTTGTTCATTTCTCTCTCTACCTTCCTGTGTGGAGGATTAAACAATCCCACAGATTTGTTTTACTACTGTGAGCATAGAAAAGCAGCACGTTTGCATTTTGAACAGAGCAGAGATTAAGGCATTGGCAGCCTTGAAATAGCTCTTTCTCAACTTCTATTCCCATGAGGTTATCCACATAAAGTTGCTGTTAGTACAGGGTCTGTGTGATGAAATGTATTTGTTGAATCTCTTTGGTGCCAAAGCTTTTGCCAACAATCTGATCCACCTGATAGTGTGGTGGATACTATTTAAAAACATCCAGTCAGTGGGGCAAATTCAGTGCCTGTGGGTTTTCAAACACAGCGGTGATAGCTGAAATGACAGCAAGAAAAACTTCACATTTTTCTCCCCCCGCCCCCTTTGAAACAGACACATAGGAAAGGGGAAATCATCAAAGTTCGTAGAGTAGGAATTTTTATTTCAGTGGGAAGCCCTGATAGGACCTAAATTTCAAATACCTCCAGGGTGGTGATATTTCTGACACAGTCCGTTTGCCCTCTCTCATATCCACGGATCAGGGCTCTTGAACAAGCATCTAAAATGCAAAAATCTGTTTAAAAAAAAAAAAACAGAAGGTGGGATATATTACATTAAAAGTTGTAAAAGGGGGATATCAGGAAAAAACGTACCATGTTAGAGAGTGGAAAAATAATAAAAACAGTCATAGTAGGGTGACAAAAATGTGACTGCTAGAAACATAATCGGTTTAAAAATTATTTCCTCCCTAGGACATGGAGGAGTTACTCCCCACCCCCAACCTGTCTATTCCCAAACTTAGAATTCCCTGATTCAGAGGTTCATTCAAAGAGTCATGTCTGAATCCGAGATACTCCAGAACAAAATCAGCATTTGCTTATGCCGTTAGGCCCAGAGCCCTCCGCACCCCTGTTCGGAGAGCTCACGCTGAGCTTGTCCTGTGGAAGCGCCTACCGCGGGAGCCTCGAGCTGAAGTGATGGTGAGGGACGCAGGTTGCAAAGCTGGGGATGGCTTGAGACTGGAGCCGAGAGAGAAGAGTAGCTCTTCATGGATAGGGCCATGCAGGGGGTGGGGGGCGAGTTGGGGCAGGAGAAGAGACGGCCGCACAGAGGCGGGTGGCTTCCTCTCCTTGGCCACCTGGAAATGCTGAATTTAACATAAACACTTCAGAGAGCTCACAGATGCCCCTGCGTTGAAAATGGTGGTCCTCTATAGTTTCTCCTCCTGCCTCAAAGAGAAACACGATCTGAAAATAATTCACGGAAGCCTCTGGGCTGTGGAACAGGGGAAAGCATTGGCCCCCATCAGGACCCTTCCCCACCCGCCACCAGCTGGGTGAGGCTTTTTAAACCAGTGGTTTCCCAAGCTCAGATTTCCACCTAACTTCAATCCTGGGGGGCGTCACACACTGTCTTGGCCTCTCAGCTCATCCCCCAGCCTGCTGAAATGAGGGGACCAGGGGCTAACAGGAAGGCATTGTTGAGGAGGATGATAAAGGGAAACAAGGAAAAGGATAAAAGCTAGGCAGACCCTGCAGGAAGGTGAACTCTGCTTCTAGGAAGTTCTGAAGAGGGAAATAATAGCAACAATAATAACAATCTCAGCGCCCATAGCTCGAGGGTGGTGGGTTCGAACCCAGCCGGGGCCAGCTCAGCAACAATGACATCTGCAACAAAAAAATAGCTGGGTGTTGCGGCAGGTGCCTGTAGTTCCAGCTACTTGGGAGGCTGAGGCAAGAGAATCGCTCAAGCCCACGAGTTGGAGGTTGCTTGAGCTGTGATATCACTGCACTCTACTGAGGGTGACATAGTAAGACTCTGTTTCAAAAAAACCAAAACAGAACAATAATAACAATGTCTACAGAGCATGTCTTCTTGCTGGTTACTCTTGAGACTTTTACGTGGAATATTATGAATCCATGTTTAAGACTGAAAAGTGAGCCTCAGAGAGAGACTTGCTCACAATTCCCACATTTGTACCTTGAAAATCGGGAACTTCAGACGCGAACTAGGTTGGCCTGTAGGTACCTAACACAGGGAGAGGGACCCCAGGGTGAAGGCGTTACTTCACATGGTTTGATGGCTGGTGCTGAAGGGAAAAGGGATTCTCATTTACTGAACAGCAGTGTCACCCCGGCCACTTTACATGTGGTCTCACTGTCTTTTCATCACACCTCCATGCATTCAGGTTACCAGCCCTTTGCTAGAGATGGATGATTTAAGACTATGGGATGATTTGCATCAGTTGATTGATTTATCCATTGAACAAATAGTTACTGTACTGAACACGTAGGATTTTCCACAAGCCGCGTGGAGCCCATAGAACAAAGAGCCCCCGAGTGAGCAGTTTACCGTCAAGGGGCTTGTTTTTTAGTAGGGAAAAGGGGGAAAGCTCGTCAAATAATCACACCGATAAATGTTCAGTTGCAAAGGTAGAAGGTGCTCTGGAGGAAAACACATGTTCTTGGGAGAGGTGGCACCATAGCTTACACAGGCTGGGTGAGGGTGGGCTGGGCACCCCTCAGGGGATGCGCCACTGAGATGTGATCCTGAACTAGAATCCAAAAAGTGACAACGATCCTGACGAGGCAGGGAGACGTGTGTGCACTTGGGAGCACGCACACATTTGTGGCGGGGGCCGCACAAAGAGGGTTTCAGTCAGAAGGAACAGGAGGTGCAGCTCTGGCCTAGATGGATTTCCAGGGTCGCAGGAATGTAAACACCAAAAGGCCTGGGTGGTGAAAGCAGCAGTGAGGCCTCACACACATGCGGCCATCAAGTTTCTTGCTGTGTCTCATGATCCCCTTCCCATCCCAGATTCACAAGCCGAGGCCCTTACGTGTACTTCTGGACGTGGGCTGTACAGGCACTTTCCCATCTGACCCAGTCCCTTGTGCCTCCTTGCTTTCCTGATAGCGCAGTCCAGGTAAAACACCACGTGTACCCCTCGCCTGCAGCTGCTGTCCCCACGTCGAGTGCAGCAACTACTAAGTAGCAGACATCAAATCTTGACTTGGCCATTTCATAGATTTGTGATTTTTGAGTAAGTCTTTTGACATTTACAACTTTGTTAATATCCGTGCTCTATGAAAGTTTTGATGTAGGAAATACGGAAAGTGATGCCTGTGAAGAGCTCTTCCAGTGCCTGGCTCGCAGCGAGATGTTCACCCAATGGCTGATCTGACGGTGTGCGTACATGGGCAAGTGCACACCTTGACCAGGGACATTGGCCGCCGCTTCCTAAAAGCTGTCCTTCCCCATCTCCCCCCAGGCTGGCAAAATATACACTTGTTATCTCCCAAGCACATTAATCTAGAAATATATTGGGTGTACGTAAAATCCCCTGGGATGAAGGCATCAGTAAACTTGCTGGAATTTAGCAATTTAGCAATAATGAACCAATTAACCACCTGATTTACACAAAGCTGAATGGAGGGCTAAGCACTGAGCCCTGTGCTGGAAAGTTCTGCAC
>CAUYON010087767.1:0-26614 GCA_963573935.1 Arctocebus calabarensis
GTGGCCAGCGCCATAACCACTGTGCTATGGACGCTGAGCCACTAAATTGCTTTCAAAGGGGCAAAAACCAGTTAACACCATGTTGTGTACAACTTTTTATTATGCTTATTGATTGATTGGTTGGTTGGTTGGTTGAGACAGTGTCTGACTTTGTCACCCTGGCTAGAGTGCTGTGCTGTCACAGCTCACAGCAGCCTTAGACTCTTGGGCTCAAGTCATTCTTTTACCTAAGCTTCCTGGTGTGTAGTTGGGACTATAGGTGCCCACCACAACGCTTGGCTATTTTTAGAAATGGGGTTCCACTCTTGCTCAGGGTCTCAAACTCCTGAGCTGAGGTGGTCCAGCTGTCTCTGGGAATATAGGTGTGAGCAACCGACCTATTTTTTTTTTTTTTTTGAGACAGAGCCTTAAGTTGTCACCCTGGATAGAGTGCTGTAGCATCACAGCTCACAGCAACCTCCAATTCCTGGGCTCAAGCGAATCTCCTGCCTCTGCCTCCCAAGTAGCTGAGATTACAGGTGCCCACTACAACACCCGGCTATTTTTTGGTTGCAGCCATCATTGTTGTTTGTCGGGCCCAGGCTGGATTCGAACCCACCAACTCAGGTGTACGTGGCTGGCGCCTTAGCCTGTAGAGCCACAGGCACTGAGCCCTGTCTTTGGTCTTTTTTTTTTTGAGACAGAGCCTCAAGATGTCACCCTGGATAGAGTGCTGTGGCATTGCAGCTCACAGCAACCTCCAATTCCTGGGCTCAAGCGAGTCTCTTGCCTCTGCCTCCCAAGTAGCTGGGACTACAGGTGCCCGTCACAACGCCTAGCCATGTTTTGGTTGCAGCCATCGTTAGGCGGGCCCAGACTGGATTCAAACCTGCCAGCTCAGGTGTACGTGGCTGGCGCCTTAGCCCGTTGAGCCACAGACGAGCCTGTCTTTGGTCTTTTTAACAAATTGTAAAAAATAGCACCCGGGGCAGGCATGGTGACTGTTCATAGGCACCTTCGTGCCTCACTGCAGCCTTGGACTGCTGGGCCTGAGGGGTTCTTCCCTGTAGTTGAGACTGCAGTTGGTCTTCACCATGGCCTGTTTGTAGAAGTGTCTCCCTACCCCCACCTCCCAAAGGTGGATCTTTACTGTTTTGCTCAGGGTAGAATGATGTGGACCAGCCTAGCTGACCTCAAAACTCCTGGGCTCAAGGAGTCCTCCTGCCTCAGCTTCCCAAAGTGCTAGGACTACAGGTGTGCGCCACCACCCTGGCCAGTGGGTGTTTTTTCAGTGGTTATCTTGAAGATGAGAGTAAGAGAATTATTGTGTAGTAAATTACATTGTGTTTGTGACATTTATGTCAGAGTTGTTTATCTGCCATCTTGTAGATGACCCTGGGTAGAAAGCATCACTTGCACAGTTGGTGTGTAAAGTCATGGCAGTAGATTAGAAAGTTCTTCACTAAATAACGTACTTTGGTTTTGTTTGAATTGGATGAATCTTTGTAGCCTCTGGAGAAAATTACAATATTATTCCCAGCTTTAGATGGGAGGTTATGATGTAACTTTTTTTTTTTTAGTCTGTATTTAACTTTCATCAAAATAGTGGGTTTAGTAGTTCTTTATAAAGTAACTTATAAATGAAGTTAACCTTTTTATAAGTAAAAGGATAGTATTTTGTAATGAAGTGTAGGGCATAAATTGTAAAATCGGTACAAATAGTTTGGGTCAGATTGTTGGTGACCATGCACCGGCACCTGTGCTGGTCTAGGGCTAGGGCCTGCCCTCTGCAGTGGGGTCTGGGCGGGGCTGTGCGCGCCTCCTGCCTTTGCCTCACACCCACAGTGACCAGTGCTTTAAGTTAGTCTCCTTAGGCGCCACTAGACTCCAGGGTGGGTAGAGGTCGAGTGCATGCCTCTTCTGTTCCTCCCTCTCATGGGGTCTCAGCCAGCTGCTCATGTGTGCAGACCCTGCTGGAGCCTGCCCGGTGTGCTGTGCTCTGTGAGTATTGGCTGTGCTGTTTGAGCGCTGCTGTAGCTGCTGGCTGGTGCTTCCCCATCACTTCCTTGATGGTTCCGAAGTGTCATCTGCCTGCCTTGGTCAGACCCTGCCCTCTCTGGTTTGGCCGCAGACCATCCTACTCTGTCTCATGGATCCCTGTTCTCTTTGCCCCACATACATTTGTGTCTTTTAATTTTCTCACGGATTTCTCTCAAAAAATAGACTGTGTTCATAACATAGAACTCATAAATTTAAAAAATGAAATTTATTTCTGTTTTTTTATTTCCAGGAACATTGTATTTCTATTAGCAATGTGATGTCTGCTAGTGTCAGTAATTCTCTATTATGTGATGGTAAAACACAGTATTAAGTCTCCTAATTAACATTTATTTGAATTTGATTCCAGTCCTTTGGAAAACCTTTTGAGACATCAAGCTTAAAAGTAAAAGGAATTGGTTGGGCAGCGCCTGTGGCTCAGTGAGTAGGGCGCCAACCCCATATATTGAGGTTGGTGGGTGTGAACCCAGCCCCAATCAAACTGCAACAAAAAATAGCGGAGCATTGTGGCGGTCGCCTGTAGTCCCAGCTGCTCAGGAGGCTGAGGCAAGAGAATCGCCTAAGCCCAGGAGTTAGAGGTTGCTGCGAGCTGTGACGCAACAAAGTGAGACTATCTCAAAATAAATAAATAAATAAATAAATAAATAAATAAATAAATAAATAAATAAATAAATAAATAAATAAAAGTAAAAGGAATTGGGAAGCCTTCTGGCTCAGGCTCTCCAGTGCGTGTGTTCCTCGCCTGGCTGCACCAGGCTCTGGTTGTGTGCCACATATGTGCATGTCAGAATAATCCATTTCTGTGTTTATGTCTGGGTTACTTTGAAGAAGGCACAGGGTTCATGGAGAACGGCAACAGAAGTGTCAAACTCTTCTTGATTTCCTCAGATGGTGGCAGCAGGAAGAGTCTCAGCACAATCTTTATTTATTTATTTATTTATTTTGGTTGTAGTTTGGCCGGGGCCAGGTTTGAACCTGCCACCCTTGGTGTATGGAGCTGGCACCCTACTCACTGAGCCACAGGCACCTCCCCTCAGCACAATGTTCATTAAAGAGCTATGTTAAGTGGCTGTCTGCATTTGAAGAAGGGCACTTTATTAATCCTGATTTTATATGTATGAACAATAAGCTGTTTCTTATTAACAGTTTTGTTATTTTACCACAGCTGCAGTTAAAGAAGGTAAAACTGTTGGAGATGGTATTTAAGGTACTTCTCAGATACATGCTGCTTCATTGTGACCTTTCTGGTCTGTGTTCTGTTTCGGGGTGGAATGGAGCCTTTGTAAGGAAGATGTTAACCCTGTCCTGTTACTGTAGCTCTTGGAAAAAGAGTTTTAACAGCATGCGTTAATGTTTGTTTTCAGAAGACCCATTTGAGGACTTTATTGGAAATCAGAGGGGTCTCCGAGGAAGCAGAAACCGAGGAACAGGGTCATTTTTCTCTGGCTTCAATGGATTTCCACCTTTTGGAAGTGGATTTTCTTCTTTTAATACAGGTATTAAATTCCAATATACAATCTGTTATCTGAACAGAAATTAGTGCTTAGAATACTCAAGAGTAGCTTAAAGCATGTATGTTCCTTTTGGTAGAATAGTTTTGTAAATTTCCCAACATTTTCAAATCTGTACTTTTAATAACCTACATTTTCCCCTAATCTTCTTAGGAATGTTGTACTTGTAAACCTACTTCAAATCTTGCTTTTTTTTGAGTCAGAGTTTCAGTAAGCTTTGGCAGAATGCTGTGGTTTCATAGCTCATAGCAACTTCAAATTCTTGGGCTCAAGTGATCCTCTTATCTCAGCCTCCTGAGTAGCTGGGACTATAGGCACCTGCCACAATGTTGGGCTAGTTTTTTATTTTTAATAGAGAAAGGGTCTTGCTCTTGTTCAGGCTGGTCTTGAATTCCCGAGCTTAGGCAGACCACCTGCCTCTACCTTCTGGTGTGCTAGGAGTACAGGCAGGAGCCCCTGCATCCAGTCTTACTGTTAAAGGACTCTGTAATGGAATTCATGGGTGTAAAAGGGGGAGTGTGTATTCTGGTAAGTATCTGGTATGTATTCAGTCATTGCAAAAGTACACACACAGGTAGTATCTTTTGGAATCAGAAGGCTGGGCTTAACCTCTGGTCCATGGCCCAGCTGGCTGCCTAGTGCAGTGCCTGATCAGACAGCTTTTAGTTTGCCATAGGAAGGGCAGTCATGAACTGGAGGAATACATGATGTACATTCCTCACACAGCTGTAGGTGTCACCAGAAGAATTCAAACTTGTCTGCCAATTCTCTTTTTTGTTTTGAGATAGTGTCACTTTGTAGCCCTGGGTAGAGTGCCTTGGTGTCATAGCTCACAGCAACCTCAAACTCTTGAACTCCACTGAGCCTCTGCCTCAGCCTCCTAAGTAGCTGGGACTACAGGCGCCTGCCACAGAGCCTGGCTATTTTTTTTTTGTTTTTCTTTCTGAGACAGAATCTCAAGTTGTGGTCCTACTCATAGATCACAGCAATCTCCAGCTCAGGCTCAAGTGATCCTCTTGCCTCACTTTTTCTATTTTTAGTAGAGATGGGGTTGTGCTCTTGCTCAGGCTGGTCTTGAACTCCTGAGCTCAAGCAGTCCACCCACCTCAGCCTCTCAGAGTGCTGAGATTATTTTGATTGCTTTCCCCAGGAGAGCTCTCATTTGATTCCAGGTAACATGCTAACCACAGAACTAAAGGGTGAATAAGAGAAAGCTGATTAAAAGTACCAAGTAAATAGTCTTTCATTTAAAAAATGAATGCCTAATGTGTGGAAGCTGTCCTTCCTCCTAAGGAGCCTCGCAGAGTATCATGTGGCCTCAGGTTCTCTCTCTAGAGTGTTGTTTGGTGAGCCTGGGCTGGATTTGAACCCACAATCTCAGGTGTATGTGTCTGGCGCCATAGCTGCTTAAGGCACAGGTGCCAAGTCCTCTCAACCTTTTCTTTCTTTCTTTTTTTTTATTGTTGGGGATTCATTGAGGGTATAAGAAACCAGGTTACACTGATTGCATTTGTTAGGTAAAGTCCCTCTTACAGTCGTGTTTTGCCCCCAAAAGGTGTGGCACACACCAAGACCTCACCCCCCTCGCTCCTTCCCTCTCTCTGCTCTTCCTTTCCCCACCCCTCCCTCATTCTTTCTCTGCTCTCCCCTTCCCTCACCCCCACTGTGACTTTGTCATTAGTTGTCCTCATATCAAAATTGAGTACGTGGGATTCATGCTTCTCTATTCTTGTGATGCTTTACAAAGAACAATGTGTTCCACTTCCATCCAGATTAATACAAAGGCTGTAAAGTCTCCATTCTTTTTTTTTTTTTTTTTGAGACAGAGCCTCAAGCTGTCACCCTGAGTAGAGTGCCGAGGCATCACAGCTCACAGCAACCTCCAATTCCTGGGCTCAAACGAGTCTCTTGCCTCCACCTCCCAAGTAGCTGGGACTGCAGGCGCCCGCCACAACGCCAGGCCATTTTTTGGTTGCAGCCGTCATTGTTGTTTGGCGGGTCCTGGGGCTGGATTCCCGCCAACTTAGGTGTACGTGGCTGGCGCCTTAGCCCGTTGAGCCACAGGCACCGAGCCAAGTCTCCATTTTTTTAATGGCTTAGTAGTATTCCATGGTGTACATATACCACAGCTTGTTAATCCATGCCTGGGTTGGTGGGCATTTAGGCTGTTTCCACATTTTGGCGATTATAAATTGAGGTGCAATAAACAGCCTAGTGCAAGTGTCCTCATGATAAAAGGGTTTTTTTCCTTCTAGGTAGATGCCTAGTAATGGGATCGCAGGATCAAATGGGAGGTCTAGCTGGAATTCTTTGAGATTCTTCCATACTTCTTTCCAAAAAGGTTGTATCAGTTTGTAGTCTCACCAGCAGTGTAAAAGTGTTCCCTTCTCTCCACATCCATGCCAACATCTGCAGTTTTGAGATTTTGTGATGTGAGCCATTCTCACTGGAGTCCTCTTGACCTTTTTTTTATCTTTTTTGAGACAGAGCCTCAAGCTGTCACCCTGGGTAGAGTACTAGGACATCACAGCTCACAGCAACCTCCATCTCCTGGGCTCAAGCAATTCTGTGTCCACTTCCCAAGTAGCTGGGACCACAGGGGCCCGCCACAACGCCCGGCCATTTTTTGGTTGCAGCCGTCATTGTTTGGCAGGCCTGGGCTGGATTCGAACCCGCCAGCTCAGGTGTACATGGCTGGCGTCTTAGCCCGCTGAGCCACAGGCGTGGAGCCAACCTTTTTTTATCTCACTGGCACCTTTGAACCTATAATGAAACTGCTGTGACACACTTACATTATGTTGATTAAAAAAGTAAAAAAAGGCTCAGCGCCTGTGGCTCAAGCGGCTAAGGCGTCAGCCACATACACCTTAGCTGATGAGTTCAAATCCCGACAAACAACAATGACGCCTGCAACCAAAAAAATACCCAGGCGTTGTGGCGGGTACCTGTAGTCTCAGCTACTTGGGAGGTGGACACAGGAGAATTGCTTGAGCCTAGGAGTTGGAGGTTGCTGTGAGCTGTGATGCCATGTCACTCTACCCAGGGCAATAGCTTGAGGCTCTGTCTCCAAAAAAAAAAAATAAATAAAATAAAATAAAGAATATTCTTACTGGGCTTTGAACTTCTGAAAATAACTTAATTGATGATCTTTTATTATTTATTTATTTGGTGAGACAGAGTCTCACTGTGTTGCCTTCTGTAGAGTGCTGTGGTGTCACAGCTCATAGCAACCTTGAACTCTTGGGCTTAAACGATTCTCTTGCCTCATCCTCCCAAATAGCTAAGACTACAGGCGCCTGCCACAATGCTTGGCTGTTATTTTGTTGCAGTTGTTGTTTAGCAGGTCCTGGCTGGATTCGAACCCACAGCCTTGGTGTATGTGGCTGGCGCTGTAACGACTGTCCTATAGGCACCAAGACTTTTTTTTTCTTGGAGACAGAGTCTTAAGTTTGTCCTGCTGTCACAGCTCACAGCAAGCCACCTCAAACTCTTGGGCTTAACTGATTCTCTTGCCTCAGGCTCCTGCGTGCCTGGGACTACAGGCACCCACCACAACTGTGCCTGTTTTTAGAGACAGGATCTTGGTCTTGCTCAGGCAGTGCTGGATTACAGGCATGGGCCACTGCACCTGGCCTGGGATTAAAAGTTTTTTGTGGCACACGTAACATCCTCTCCAGGCACTCAGTGTGCTGCAGCCCCTGGTTGAAAATCCCTATGTAGATTCTTGCGTGCAGTGTGCCAGCCACTGAGCGCTTGGGATGTGGCTAGTCAAGGTGAAGACGTCATGAGTGTGGAAAGTGAGGTTGGCCAAGGTGGTGCACTCCTGTAATCCCAGCACTCTGGGAGACCCAAGCTGAATTGGCTGAGGGCAGGAGTTGGTGACCAGCCTAAGCAAGAAAAAGACTCCGTCTCTACTAAAAATAGAAAAACTAGCTGATGTGGTGGCAGGTGCCTGTAGTCCCAACTACTTGGGAGGCTGAGGCAAGAGGATCACTTGAGTCCAGGAGTTAGAGGTTGCTGTGAGCTGTGATGACTCCTTGGCACCCTACCGAGGGTGACAAAGTGAGAATGTGCCTTAAAAAAACAAAAAACAAAAAGAGGCTCAGCACCTGTGGCTCAAGCAGTTAAGGCACCAGCCACATACACCTGAGCTGGTGGGTTCGAATCCAGCCCAGGCCCACCAAACAACAATGACGGCTGCAACCAAAAAATGGCCAGGCGTTGTGACGGGCGCCTGTAGTCCCAGCTACTTGGGAGGCGGAGGCAAGAGACTCGCTTGAGCCCGGGAATTGGAGGTTGCTGTGAACTCTGATGCCATAGTACTCTACGCAGGGTGACAAAGTGAGAAAAACAAAGTGTGGAATATGCCCCGAAGTCCAAAGACCTGATGTGAAAAGCCGTGTAAAATAGCTCCAACAATTATATGCTAAAGAAAGCATATCATTAAAATTAATCTCACTGATTTTTACTTTTTAGTAAGGCCATTAGATAATATGAAATTACTTATGTGCCTCAATATGCGGTAGAACCTCTGTAGCCCATCGCTCCTGATGTTGACCTAATTTTCAGAGACGGGCCCACTTGTACCTGTCAGGACAGCAGGCCTAGTTCCTTATGTTGACCAGTTTGCGACGGGTCCTTAGGTTGTCAACATACAGACGTTCTGGTTTTTTTTTTTTTTTGATATCACTATAATTGCTTAGGTGATTTCATCATGTTTAGGAGTATATATATATGTATATATATTTTTTTGTAGAGGCAGTCTCGCTTTATCATCCTTGGTAGAGTGCCGTGGTGTCACATAGCTCACAGCAACCTCCAACTCCTGGGCTTAGGCGATTCTCTTGCCTCAGCCTTTTTTGACTCAGTCTCATTTAGTCACCCCGGTGTTCAGTGCCATTTGTTTTATTGCAAACATTTCATAAGTGGATGAGTATTAAGCTCCCCTTGCAAGAAGAAGGCAACCGGTTCTGAGGTGGTGCGGCCACTTTGTTCCTGTGAGATAAAGGTGCACCTTGCCACCTGCCCTTTCTGGCGTTTGATGCTGAGTGGATCACTCAGAAACAGGGAGGATTCCTGTTTCGTCTGTTGGAAATGCCAGCTGGATCCAGCAGAGAGCTACCTCGGGAAGGGGGAGAACAACTGTGACTGGACCGAAGTAGCTTCCTCTGTCCCCAGTGTATGGAGAGGATCTAGGAGAGGCCCTGGAGCCTGTGTGCCTGTCTCACGGGCACCTGAGCCCAGGTAGTGCCTGTGGTGTGTTACACATGGGCTCCACATCTTTTTTGTTTTTCTTTTTTTCTTTTTTTGAGACAGAGCCTCAAGCTGTCACCCTGGATAGAGTGCTGTGGCATCACAGCTCACAGGAACCTCCAATTCCTGGGCTCAAGCGAGTCTCTTGCCTCTGCCTCCCAAGTAGCTGGGACTACAGGCGCCCGCCACAACGCCCGGCCATTTTTTGGTTGCAGCCGTCGTTGTTTGGCAGGCCTGGGCTGGATTCGAACCCATCAGCTCAGGTGTACGTGGCTGGCGCCTTAGCCCGTTGAGCCACAGGCGCGGAGCCGGGCTCCACATCTTAACTTCAAGGGATCTTGTCTCTGTTTTGAAACTTAGCAACGTTTGCGTTAACACTTGACATAATCATCTCTAATCCGTTTTCTTTTTTTGCTGTTTTCCTACAGGATTTTCTGTGGGATTTCCTGCAGGATTTTCTTCATTCGGGTCGCTAGATCACGGGGGTCTCACTTCATTCTCTTCCACATCATTTGGTGGTAGTGGGATGGGCAACTTCACGTCTATATTGACTTCTACAAAAATAGTTAATGGCAGAAAGATCACTACAAAGAGGTACTGTGGTACATTTTTGTATTTTTAGTAATAAGTAGGCATAATATTTTATTGGTGCTGTGTTTATGTTGCACATGGCCTAGAGTGTGATGTACAGGCCATGGAGGTCTTTTATCTCCACATTAAGAAGAGCTCTTGTGTTAATGTTAGTGTACTAGCAGTGCTTGTTGGTGCCATATTGAAGGTGTAATGATTCAGTGTTGTGCCACACAGTTCCCAGCACCTCAGTGGTGAGGGGAGGCCATTAGCAGTGATGCCTTCACTGTGGCCTTTGGTACCTTTCAGGTCTGTACTGTTTGATACAGAACTTGCCTTGATCAGAGTAAATGTATTTTCTGAAAGAAGTGTCTATTGTTAACAGGGTGGGTTCTGTGATTTTTTTCAGTCTGAAAATTACTTTCCTGTGTTTATTGCAATGATGTCTTTTATTGTGGACATTCACACGTATTTACTTTAAGAAAAGTTTTTAAAATTTACATTGTCCTACAGAATCGTGGAGAATGGTCAAGAAAGAGTGGAAGTTGAGGAAGACGGGCAGCTCAAGTCCCTAACAATAAATGGTAAAGAGCAGCTGCGCTTGGATAACAAGTGACTCAACGCACGCATTTAACAGAAATGTTAACTGTAACAAGCACCATTTGAGGATTAACAGGAACTTTTTTTGAAAATTTCAAAGGAACTCAACTTTCAGTATCACTGTAGTTGATACTAATACTAATCTGAGTATTTATAAGCCGCTCATTGGAGCCATATTTGTCATAGACTTTTGAGTTTATTGTTGGGACCACATAATAGGACCATTTATTTGTCTTTAAAAATGTTGTAAATTTCTGTGTGCTCTTTGCTTTTTTATTAAACATCCTCCAGGTGAGCCCCGACTCCTCCGTAGTAGTAGAACAGAGTGTGACTAACACCAGCATGGACCTGCTTTTCCATTGTGTCTGAAACGTGAGCCAAGTGGCGTCAGCCTGCTGTGAAGTTAACGCTGCAGGATGAACCTTCTACAGAAATAATTTCAGTTTTTTTCAGTATTTTGTAGTGAAAGATATTAACACATTAACGGTAACACATTTCTGGTTTACTATAAATTAAGGATGTTTTGTAGCTGTGCATGAATGCTGGCATCTTAGTAAGTTTTGACAGTTGTTTAAATATGTAATGTTAAGCCTCGGTTTAAAAAGTAAAGCTGGTATACTGGGTGTTTGTCATTTGCTTTAAAAAAAAAATAAATGCGAATGTCTCACGCATTCAAACAAAATAAAATAAAATAAAAGGGGTTGTTGAAACAAACGAGCTACTTTGTTACCAACTCCAGCTCCCTTATTGACTAGATGTTACATTCAGCTGAGAGAAGAAGGTATGGCGTCTTGGCAGACATGAGCTTTCTGGGCAGATGTGAGCTTGTGAACTTCTCAATCACATTCAGATGTGAGCGTATGAACTTCTCAATCACATTAAGTAGCAGTTAGTTGCCCACCCTCCCTAGTAGGTCCTATAATGATAAAATGAAAGTACGACACAAGATAGCACTTTGTAAGTGTAGGCATGCATATCCATTTGTGTGCCTATGGGCTTCTGCAAGGGCAGAGTAAGGGGTGGGGGGTGAAGACCATGATAGTTTGATCTTTCACAAAGGAAGTTCTTTGACAGCACATCCTGTGGTGAATCTACAAACTGCCTACAGAACTTCACACAGCATCCTGTGGGTACTCTGAATGGGGAGGCAGCCAGTACAAGCAAAAGATCACTGTACTCAGAATCAAAAGAAGTGGGTTGGAGTCCTAGTTCCACTACTTGGGCAAGTTACGCAAACTCTTTGAGCTTTAACCCCTTACTCCCCAAAGTGATAGTGTAAAAGAACTTTGTTCACCTGGCAGGGTTATGCTGAAAAATAAAAGAAACAATGAATAGATCGTCCTAGAGATTCTCTCTTGTTTTCCCCTTAAAATGAATCTCACTAGTTGAAAAGAATCCCAATTAATCTGGCAGTTACTTGCAAAATAATCCCTTTGCATTCAATAACTGTCTTTTTCCAGACTAAATAAATTGTACAATATTTATAATTCTCACTCTAATTATTTCACTTCCTGTCACCTCTTTTCCTTACAGTCTGTCTTCTCAGGTGGAAAAGGACTTTAGTTTCTTCAAAATCTTACTAGCAACTAGCAAGACCGTAGGACAATGGGAAATGGAGCTGCTTCCTGAGATGAGATGAAGGTAGTGGAGACGAGATTAATGGCATAGAGGCAGCTTTGGTGGGGCAAAAATAAATCCTGGACTTTATTCTAGGGTTTTAAAGAGGTCATTAAATGAAAATGAGGTCATGAGAGTGAGCCTTAATCCAATATGACTACCTTCTTCTATACCAGAGAAGATCAGGCCACAGATCTATACAGCGGGAAGATCACAAGGAGTTACGGGAAGAACACAGCCATCTATAAGCCAAGAAGAAAGGCCTCAAAATGAAATCAACCCTGCAAGTACCTTGATTTCAGTCTCCCAGCCTTCACAACTGTGAGAAAATAAATTTCCATTATTTAAGCCACCCTACTCCGTGGCACTTGGTAACAGTACCCTAAGCAAACTAAGATATTATGCAACCTTAGGTATGTCATAAGAATGAAATTTATTAAAAAGTTCCCTATAGCTATTGTAGACATTTTGTTATCTTTACTTCTCAAGACAGATATAAGATGAGTGTGTCATTGCAAGCCAGGATAAGGCAGTTACAGATTTAGGGAAACTTAAGGTCTGCCCACCCTGAGAAAATGAGTAGCATCTTCAAATCACTTGCTTAAATCCTCTTGTTTGTTCCAATATTGATTGAAAATGTGTCTTGTTTGCTCTGTTCAGTAATTATGTGTTTTTAAGAATAAGGGGAGAATGCTATAAAATAAAAGAAAGAGTGAGTTTTAACTTAGTCTCACAAATGGTCTCACCATCCTAACCCTTTCTGGGCCCTAGCCTGGTAGTCCCTGAAAAGCTCAGGTGTTCGAGTACGCAAGATCTTTCTGTCATCTTGTCAGTTGCTACGTGAAGAGAGCCAGCCCTGGGGCAGGGCACCACTCTAACCAATGAAATTCCTTCAGTCCAATACAGAATCATGTAACAGGACCATTGTTAGTTTTAGAATGTATGTGCCTATGTATATATACACACGGAAATATCGATTGTGCTATTCATAGGTTTGGAGATTTTGAAATAATATTTGCCTTTTCATTACTTTCCAAATACTCTAGATGGGACACGGTGGCTCACACCTGTAACCCAAGCACTGTGAGAGGCTCAGGCAGGAGGATTGCTTCAGGTCAGGAGTTTGAGACCAGCCTGAGTAAGAGTGATTCCCCCATCTCTACCAAAAATAGAAAAAAATCAGCCAAGCGTGATGGTGCATACCTGTACACCCAGCTACTCAGGAGACTCAGGCACCCAGGAGTTTGAGGTTTTAATGAGCTGTGATGATACCATCGAACTCTACTGGGTGATGGAGCAAGACTTAGTCTCAAAAAAACAACCCAGTCCGGCCAGGCAGCCTACATGTCTCCATTCTTTATATGACATGTCTGTATACTTTCTGGACAACCCTTGTATATTAAATTTATAGCCAAAAAGAAAAATAGCAAATTGGAGGGCAAGTGTTCTTTAGAATTTTATTACTTTTGATCTAGTAAATGATGTTGGGAATCCTCTGCCAGCATATGGATAAATAAATAATTGGGTTACCATTGATAAATTGAGAATAAAAGATAATTAAAAACTGAATCTGCTATTTCTTTTGTGTGTTGAATAAAGTGGGCCATTCAGAAACGATGGGGAGAGCCTCCTGGGTCACCCTCATTCACAGTGGCTGGGCCAGAGCATGGCCACATGTCATCCAGACACAGCCTCTTCACAGATCTCTCTGATACATGACTGCAAGTGAACCTTGCTGGCCATAGGACAGCTCCCCAAAGAGTTTGCATAAATCCACGTCTTTAAATCTTCTCTTGCTATGACAGGGAAGTGCCATCCGGTTCCATGAAACAGCAACTTTTCTGGGCAGTATTTTGTCTTATGATCACTGGGATTTCTTTTCATCCTTGAGTTGTTGATGTTGTTATACAAGGAGGCAGATTGTGGAATGATAAATGATCAGTAGTTCTTTTTTAGCAAAAACACCTTTACAAGTTCTCATAATAGCCCTTGATGCTCTCATCTTTTAGGAATTAGTGAATTTTAAGCCATGGCACCAAGATATGGCATCCACAAAAATATATTTTGCCATCCCTTGATTCAGAAAGATAAATGAGCTATGTGCAAACCAATGTGACTATTTGCATACACATGCCACAATAATTGCATCAGCTGTGGCTTTTTTGGCCACAAAAAGATGGTCTTTGGAATCAGACCCATGTCTGGATTCCAGTTGTGCTTCCACCACTTTTTGCTTTGTGATCTTGTGAAAGTTAATATCATTCATTAAAAAATATCCATGACCCAGACATTTTGCTAGGGTTGGGAGTATAACTGTGAACATAATAGTAATAGACTTAACAATTACAGAGGTTGGTCTAGGCAGAAGATAGGCATTAAACAACAAAAAAATCATCATGGAAATAAACTTAACTATAAATAACTTCTAAGTTATGCATATCCTGTAGCTTTTTAAATAGTTGGAGTGGCTGGATTGTCTTGGGTAGATCAAAACGTAATGAGTAAAGTTTTATGAGTGAAAACTGGACTAGTGAGAGTTGCTATGCATTTTGAATGGAGGAAATAAGTGTTATTGCCCCAGGAAGGTGAGAACAAGAACTCTAAGAGAGATGATCCATTCCTGCTGGGTGTTGGTGGCTTCAAAGGCTTTAAGTATTGGTAGGGAAAATCAAGATGTTTCAGGAAATGTTCCCACAGAACTCTTCAGGCCAGGATTTTAAGACAAAATGTTAGAGTACGATGGTTCATTGTTACTTCTTTTGGCCTTCAAATGTAAAGAGACTCTAAAAATAATTTTACTGAAACATTAAGTTATTTTGAATTTACAGTGAAAAAATATGACCAAGACTATTATTAAGTCCAAGCCTATCTACTAATCAATAAGGCCCTGAGACAAAAATCTACCCATGTTGATACAAAACAGAGAATATGACATGGAAAAAGTATCAATACAGATATATAGAGTAGAACCTCTACAAGTTGACCATCTAACAGACTGTAACAAACTGGTCACCATGTGGAGGTGGTCCATATAAGGAACTAGGCCTACTGTACTGACAGGTCCATGCACCTGAGGTGCATGTCTGCTGTATGCAACTGGGGTCAACATAAGGAGGTGGTCAAAGAAGAGAAGTGGTCAACTATGGTGGCTCTACTGGAGGTATAAATACTGCTATAGAACAGAACAAATATGGTTTGGATGGGTGAGTTGCAGAAACTTTCAGAAGGAATATTTTATCAGAGACCTAAATGAGGAGCAGAAGCAGTCAGGCAAATGCTGAGGGAGTGATACAGACGGCTGGGTACAAACAGCGTGTGTGAAGAAGAGACAAGGGAAAGA
The DNA here is from genome assembly GCA_963573935.1 of Arctocebus calabarensis. Lineage (NCBI taxonomy): Eukaryota > Metazoa > Chordata > Mammalia > Primates > Lorisidae > Arctocebus > Arctocebus calabarensis. Next base: position 14,929 of record CAUYON010087767.1, read on the forward strand.
GCACCAGGAGACTGCAGTGGAGGGAGCAAGGAGGTGTACAAGGTGAGACTGGGGAGGGGGACAGCACAGTCAGAGCAGGTAGGGCCTCGTGAAGCAATTCCCACAGAACCTGATAATCTTACACAGAGGAGTAATACCTATTATCACTCCATATGCATTTTAAAAGGTAGTTCTGGCCACTAAATGGATTGACAAGGAGTCAGATTGAAAACATAAGGATGGGCATAGTAGCTCACACTTATAACCCTAACATTTTGGGACACTGAGACAGCCGTATCATGTGAGCTCAGGAATTCTAGACTAGCTTGAGCAACAGTGAGACCCCATCTCTACTAAAAATAGAAAAATTAGCTGGGCATGGTGATGGGCTTCTGTACTCTCAGCTACTTGGAATACTGAGGGAAGAGGATCTCTTGAGCCCAAGAGTTTGGATTGCTGTGGACTACACTGCCACTGCACTCTACCCTGGGACAACAAAATGAGACTCTGTCTGAAAAAAAAAAGAAGAAGAACAATGAACCTATAAACCATTATTGCGGGAGACTAAATGGCAAATGATAATGACTTAAACTATCATGTTGACCCTGGATCTGTAGCTAAGTACCTTGTTTGAATTGTTTACTGCAAGTATAATTTAACAGGACTGGTGAGGATACAAAGGAGTAGCCAGCCTACCAGGAAAGCGAGAATACAAAAATGATCCATCTACCACATAGGCTCCGGGAGAGCATTAAATGACATAATATATATCAGATGCACATAGGAAGCATTCAGTGTATATAAGTTGTCATTATAAACATGACTACAATAATAAGTACTTTAAAATTATTTTCAGTCATTCTAAATTGTCCAGAAACTGAGTATAATTATATTCATTGGATGTTGAAGAAAATTGAGGGGTAATAATTTGGAACCCTCAAAATCTTCCCTACAATGCATAGATATCCTCAGATGTGCTACATTTTTTATTTGTTTGCAATGATTGCTTTACAACTTTACCATGTCCTAAAAACAACCTCAACCAGGAGAAGAAATGCTTACCATCTGAATATCCACTAGGGACACAAGGAGATGAGAGTAAAGAAGGAGGAAAACTTTCATGTAAGACTCACCTCCATGTAACTAATCCAAGGTATTCATAAAGGGATACATTCTTTATAGTTCAAACAAATAAAACTCAATTGAAGGATTTTGGTAGCCTAACTTCTTGCCTCTGTTCAATACCACATGTGCATATTGCCTATGTTCAATATCATAATTCTGAGAAAGAAAAATACTCTTCCATGGCAAGTACTTGACATTTTGTAAAGATATCACTTTTTTCAACAGGACTATAGGAATGACAGGAAAAATGGAGGGTCAGAGAAGCCAATGAGTGATGTTTACATCCTGAGGAAAGAAAAAGTCAAATTGCAAGAGTGCAATGCAGGAGGAAGAAAAACATCTTTCATGGACACTCTTCCAAAATGATAAACTTTCCACTCATCACCAGAGACTTCTGGTTGTTTTCTCAAGCAAAATAAACACTGAAGGATAATGGCTTTTCACAGGTGTCTATTTGTCACCCTTGTAGTTTTTAAGTAATGAGCAAAGAAGGAGGAATAGGTGGTCACAATAGTCTCAGGTCTCTGGCCCGCAAATATGCCATTAACTCTGACCACCTGAGACTCAGTAGGATTTTCTAGAAACTGAACAAACTCACTGAATCACTTGATCTGTCTTCTTGATTTTCATTGAATTATTTTTAAAGTTTCTGCAATAATTAATTAGTTATTATTTACAATACCCTTTTGGGGTGAATCATTACTATTATCCCTTGTATAGTTCAATACCAAAATATTATCTAAATAATTTTCATGTCTTCTGACTGTGTTCCCTGGGTAGCAAGGATGTCTTATTACATGACAGCTTTCAACACATGTTTGCACTGATAAAAAAAAAAATCAAGTTTTTCTATTTACCAATAAGATGGTCCCTTGCCAGTCTAACTTAAGAGGGTCAGATTAGGTAATAAAGGTCTAGCTAGCTGTCAGTCATTCCAAAAATGCTAGAGTGTTAGAACAGTCCACTACATTTGGGTTGTCTTGTTACCCTGATGGAGATGCAGGGAACACTGGGAGTCTCATGCCACCTTCTAAAATAGAAAAGGGAATGAGAGGTTAAATGCAGATGAATGAGTGATCCTTCCATTGGGGTGATGATGGCCTCATCAGAAAGGTGGCTTATTAGTGGATACAACCAAATGTCCATTTATCATAAGATACTATAAGCATCTACCTCCTCTGAAGCAAACACATATGCATTTCTACCAGCTTTGTGCCTGTTACAAAAATAAGTGTTGGATTAAACTGAATCAGCTAAAAAAGGAATACTATATCCATTTCATTTTCTGCTTTTACACAGTTCAATTAAATTCCTGCTAAACTGCTTGTTATTTTTCAGGTGCTCTCAGCTAAGAATGGAAAAAAAAAAGGTAGTCAAGATGAGAATGAGAATGACAATGAGAATGATAGTAGGTTTCTCCCGTTCCCAGGTATCTGGGTCTTGGCCACAAGAGTAAGTGGCAGTGAGCCAGAAAAGGAAGCCAGAGTGGCAGAGGGAGGACAAGTCCCTTAAAGATAGAATGCTAGTACTAAAGACATAGATTAGAAACATTCACAATACTGGAGTTTTCTTATGGAATCGTCATAGGTCAGAAGTCAAGTAGAAATAGGAGAAAAGTTCAAACACTTGGAGTTTCTGTTATCACTTTTTAAAACTTACCTCCAGGAAATTTCTACATTTTACTTCTGCTTTTCAAGCTCAGATCTGCTGAAACTTTTACATGTAAGAATTATACTTTGCTAAGAAGAACATGTTCCAGCTCCATCCATGCGTGCGTTTAGATTGTAGCTCCTGAGGTGAAAGTCCGACTTCTCCAAAAAGCAGCTGCCAGGGAGACAAGACCAAAGACACAAGTTTCCCCACAATGGTTTGGAGCATCTGCCAATTAACAAAAATCTGGAAACCCTTCCCGATCTAAATATCTCACGTTCCAGTCCATGTGAGAGAAAGAGAGCTGGGTTAGTTGAATCCAAAAATTAAAATGTAGACATGGCAAAGAAATTTCCAACTCGAGTCAAATCCAGTGGACAAGGCAGCCCTTAAACAGCTCAAATTCCGGCCAACTCTGCATTCCCACCTGCGCTGTTCTCTGAGGCACTTGTGTGCCCCTCAGCAGGTGTTTGTGAGGGTGAAGAAGACCACGTATTAAAACTATTTCCCATGTCCCTTAACTCATAGTAATCATCTCGCAACAATGAAATGTTTTACTATTGTCAGGAAAAGATTATGACAATGAGACTTTTGCCACTCACACCTTGGTGGTGTCTTTAATCATAATGTATAGGATGATTGTCTTTCTATACTTTCTCATTTCTCTTAATAAATGCTGATTTCCATGTTGAGTTGTTATTTATAATTGAAGTACCCTATATAGATAAGTTATTCGCCATTGCCACTTCAAAACAGATGTATTTTTTTTTAACATGGAAGCCTGACTTACACAAGTCAATAAAAAGAATAAGATAAAGCAAGTTGTGGTATTGTAGTAAGTTATGGTTTAATTATGAGTCAAAATGAGTGATTTTAATGTTTGTAACATGACGAATCCAAATATAGCTGAATGATTTCCCATCTATTGAGGTTGGACATATATGTATATTTTTAATTGCAAACTGAAAGAACCTAAATTATGCATTTAATGAAATGGAAGGGTATGACTATATCACTGGAGCATATGAAAGTTAATAGTTTTTAATAAACCATTCGGTGTAGTTTTCCATGAAAAAAAATTTACAAAACTTTTTTTCAGTAATTTTTATTTAACTTACATTAAAAATATTTAAGATGTTTAAGAATTTAGGCTTATAATTAGATAGTACCTAATAACTCTGAATCTTTCATTTGAGATAATTTAAAAATAGTTATTATCTCAAAGAAGTGCTAGAATGAAGAATGCAGGAATAGAATTCTTTCACAAAATGAGCATTTTTAAATTCTGCACAAGAAATGAAAGATGCCAACATGGAGTAACTATCATTCTAAAAATGAATTGCGTGCCTTATTAATATTATTTTGTACTTGGGTCCGGATGTTTAGTGGGATTGTCTTAATAATGTTATTTCTGTGCATTACAAATGTCAATAAATAAGCCAGTCACCTGTAGGGGGGCGACTTTTCTCCACCTCACTGTCTTCACCTTGAAATTGGCGTAATAATGCTAATGACAGTTCCTTCCTCAAAGGGCTCTTGTGAGGGTGGAATGAGGGATACAGGTAATGTGCCGGGGAAAGGATTTACACAACAGTATTAGCTACACAATGGGATGGTACTGCTACCTGTACGAGTGCATTTCTGCTTAAGATAGCACCTGAAATATCTTTTAAAACATAATTCTTTTCATCAATAAGGTGACTTCATTAACTACTTGAAGCTCACTGGCCATATTGTTGCTATTATAGATTGCCCACCACCCTTGACAGTCTCCCAAGTACCCACACCTGCTGAAATGGAAGGACCTCGGAATAATTTTGGTCTCAAAGTAGTTGTGAGAAAGAACTCAAAATAATAAGCCAAACATAATATTATATAAAATAATATTATTAAGGAAATATTCATATTACATAACAATATAATTTGTCATACACATGTTCATATTTCATATCTAAGAAATTTATGTCATTAAACTTACTAAGAAGAAAGTGCCTTAAAAACAAAGATGAGTAGAATAACTTCTGTCCCATTTAACCTCAGTTTTACTTCTTTTATTTCATTTTGTCCTTGAAGTCAGCCTACTGGAACTTTCTTTGTGAGAAGAATTAGCATGAAGATTATATGTATAGGATTCTGAATTTTTAAAAGTGCTTTTGAAGTTTTGTTTCTGTCAAAATTAGGACTTTCTGATAAAATGAAGAGACAGCTGTGAAGGTGGCCGGCCAATCCCTTGCTAGGAATATTGTTTTCACATGGTTTAGTTTTGAATCCGAGGGAAAATGTACTTCTTTTCTTCTTTTATTAATTTGTGCTTTTAATAGGAGCTTTCATTAATCAACATGTCTTGACAAAAGCTGGTCTCTTTCCTTGGAGCTGAATAAATCCTGCTGTGTAGAACACTGGTAACAGTGCCAGTACTTATATTTTTGGAATGTGTTACAAGGATTTGATTCACAAAGGGTTCCAGGAAAAAAAAAATGGCATTGACATTGTAATACTCATGTCACGTTTGACTGCTACAATTGCAAGAGATAAAAGACACGACACACGAGGTAACGGATGTTATTGGTACATGTTGATTATTACAATTTTAATGTAGATTTTTCTTGCTTTAAATGAATATACATATTTTTGGCACCTTCTGTATAAATCGAAAGAGATCATTCCTCAGCAGCCACAGGCTTTTTCTTAACAGAGCTTTAGAAAAGAACAAACTAAATATGTTAATTTCCACTCCATTCTCTAACATCTGCTTTTCTGATTTAATCACCCCAGGAGAGGGAATTGCGGACAGTCTGTGAGACTTGTCCGAGCATCACTTTGAGCAGCTAGAAGCCCATCGGATCGGACTTCATACCACCAAGTAGAGACCTGTCCAATGTGCAGAGACATCACTTAGAAGGGAGTACCTCAAAAGAATTTAGAATCAGAAACACGGGCCTTATTAGCAAAGTATTAGCTATCTGGAGCTTGGGTTTATACAATTAACAAGTATGAAATGAAATACACTCTTTAAGCTATTTTCTATACATTTTCCAGGAGACATGTGTTTAGAACTATGTAAAGAAAACATCCGAGTGATTGAAAAGGTACTTGTGGTATTTGGTGTGGGGTTACAGCAGCTTATGGTTGACGCCTATAAATTTCAGCTGCATTATTCATCTCCCTAAAATGTAAGTAGTCTAAAAGATTTTTAGGGGGAAATAAAAATCGCTTCCAAGAAAAGCCACGCCACACCCAATGAAAGGATATATTTATTACTGAGCATTTTTATTCAGATCAATTCATTGTCTATGCTTCAAAGAGAACCTGAGATCAGTAGCTCCTGAAATATTCCATTCTGAATTCCAGAGAAGGAAAAAGATGTGAGTTTGTGTCCAAAGAACTGTTATTTCACCTGACCCCCATTAATGATCTGATCGTCGTAACTTCACCAACTTCTTCATCTACACAGAGGATCCTTCAGCCTGCTGCGGCCAGCTCTAGAACTGGGTAGCACATTCTAAGAGACAGACGGCGGTCAGGAGCACAGGAGAACTGGGTTTGTCACCGGCACAACCTGCCACTCAGTCCTTTTCTTTCCTCATCCATAAAAATGAAGAGAATAGGAGCACCTGCTTCATAGGGTTATGTGAGAATTAAGTAAGAGAATGAACATGACGTTCCAGCAAACCGCCTAAGACACACCAAGCAGAGTGTTTCTGAAGTGTAGGGTCAAATGTGACAGTTCTTTCTTTTCTTCTCTTCAAGTAGTTTTGGGTGTGAACGATTTGCTCCCTGTATCTGCCCACCCCTCATTGATCCACATTGATCACTCAACTCTGAGCTCAACCCCTTACCTGTTGTCTCAGACTGTTTGGCGCGGCCTCTGTGTGGTGTGAAGGTACTATTTGTGCTGTATATATTTGCATTTTGTTATATTGTAGTTTATGTGCGTGTGACATTTCTTTTCCCAACTAAGTTGTAATTTGGGAATTGTGATATACTTTACCATATTATCTTTTCCCCAGATGTATCTTAATTTTTGCTGTCATGTATTTTCTCAACATACATTTATATTCATTGTCCATTACGTGCAGACCTTTGGAATACAGAGAAGTGACCACATAGAATTCCTGGGTCTTGTAGTGAAGAGAGATGGACAGAATCAGTCAATAAGACAATGCATCTAAAGGGAGTGTTGGCAATGGTGCTACTTTTTGCTATTTAATGCATTTGGAAGACCCCAGGAAGATAGGAAATGAGAGACAAAACCTCTCGGGGGCCGCGAGTTACAGGCAGAAGAAACAGCAAATTCAAACGTCCAAGGCAAGAGCCCGCCGGACTTGCTGGAAGCCCAGCGTGGTAGGGCAGAGTCAACTCAGAGAGAGTGGGGAGAGATGAGGGCAGAAAAACATCTTGCACCAGATCGCATGGGTCTTGGTTGGCCACTGTGAAGTCGAGAGTTGTTTTTATGAATGAGAGGGTGAGGCTTGTGGTTAACTCTAAAACATTCATTCTGTACATTGTGGGAAGAATAGACCTGGTTATTGGGGTCAAGGGCAGGAGCCAGAAACTCCAAGGGCATTACAATAATCCAATTGTGATGTCAATTTAATTACTACATTTTTCACTTCCCATTCTGCACGATGGAGAATCATAGACTTGCTTTACCATCTATAAATTAGTTGTGGGCCAGGATTCCAGCAAATTTATGTTGGTCAACACCAAAATTTTTAAATCAAGAAAGTTAAATTTTGGTACTCTTTACTGGATGTCACCCCCCCCATCCCACCATACACTATGTACCTCTCCCCCTTACAGAATTTCTTACTATAGCACATATGTGTGATAAAGTAAAAAAATCAGGGGGGGAGGTAAAAACTAAAAGGAAGTTAAAAAGTAGAAGGCATAGTCCATATTCTCAAGGAATCTTTACATTAATAATAATGATAAAAATAAAGCAAACCTGTGAGTGTGTGTGATCTAATTCATACATTTTATAGTCATCTCATACTTGACCTGAAAATTACGTATGTTTTCCATACATATATGGTTTTGTAAAATAGAAATCTATGCTTGGGCCTTGCTATTTCCAATTAATAAAATTCCATGTATAGTATTTGGGTTATTTAGTTGTAACCCAGTAGCGTAGCATGAGAATAATCTTACAGAAGTCCAAAGTCTTTTTTCTTTGATTCTGAGTCAAAGGTATTCCTAATGTATATCTTGGGAAACTTTTGGGTTGGGACCAGTGGCAATTATGAGATACATTTCTCCAAGCAAAGGAGACAGAAAGGATTCCTTTTCACATTTATTTTTTCAGAGTGAAGCTCTTAAATTCTATTCATTATGCTAAGATTGCTGGTTAATCTCCAAGGCTTCCTTATACCCCACCCCCACCCCCAATGAAGGTAAAGATTCTGCTGCCTCCAGGGAAAGGGACGTGTCTAGCTGAGTGCTCTAAATCAGACTTTCATGGTAAAATATCCACTAATAATTAATTTTCTGCTTGCTTTAGAATAGGACAGGTTAAGCAGTTGGTCACATTCAGTAAATAAGAAATTACTTGCAGTAATTTCCACAACATTCTAATCACTTTGCCATTTCTGAAACCTATTTTAAAAGTCTTTGATCTGCATTATGGTGGAAAGGACATGGAATGTGGAAAGGCTGGCTTACGCATTCAACTTTGCCACCTGCTAACATGGTGGCTCAGGCTACTCATTTGCCCTAAATGTCTCTATTTATTTCCTAGCAATGAAGGGCATAGCAATCCACACCCCACAAAGTTGTTATGAGAAATAACAACTCAATAGAAAAACAGATGAAAGCCACAAATGCCCTTAAACACCTGATGAACTTGGATACGAGATGGCATAGTAGAATTATCACAGTTCTAAAAGTGGAGTTTCGCAGTTCTATCCTGTATCCTGTATTTTTGTGAAATCAGAAATACGGCCCCTCTATCTTTTTCTGCATATTAAGGATAATAATATACTGTAACTGTTTAATTCCATAATTAAAGGGGCTTTATTTTCTTCATCAAATACATACAGAAACGCTTTTCAGCGAACAGTGACCTTTCAGAATTTCCTGGTTTGGATTCTGTAGAAGAGAAAGCAGACTGGAGTCAGACTCTGCAACGTTCCTGTTCCTACTTTTTCACCCACCGATTAGTTTCATACCCTTGACAGCGTCTACCCTGTTGCGTTCAGCTTGCAATTTTGTAGCAATCTGAAACACTGTGTTCAATCCCCCCAGGTGTTCTGTGGAAACGCTGTCAGACTATTTCCACATATGTGTGTTTTCATTCTGTAGCTGTGCTTTGTAGTCATTTAAGAAAACCAGTGTTTAATTTGTAACAGGACGTTTTCAAGATGAAACACAGAATTCCAGGCCTCGGCAAAATCACTGGTAGATGACCATCGCCTTCTGTTCTAAATCTTAGTATGCCTGAATGCTGTTAAATGCAAAGCAGTGTTTTTGAATATTGCTGTAGAATTTGACTGAAAAAATAGCTTCGGATTTGGCCTTAAAATCTGCTCATTGTTATCAGGCTCGCCTTCCGATCTCTACTCTGATCCCTTTGCCCTGTGTCCCATGCTTGCTGGGACTCCCTTCCAGGCCTGGCTCTGGCACCCAATCGGTGCCGTCCACATGCAGCACCTCTGTCTGGAAGGCCACGTCCTGTGCGCCTTTCCTCTTCATCTTGGCCATTTCCTGCTCACGAAAGCCTCTCTTTACACCCCAAAGCCTTTCTTTACACCCCAATACCCTTTATGAATCAGGTAACTTTCTTTCGTCTCCCATGTACCTGGTGGATGATTTAACCAAAATATTCTTCTTTCTGGACAATAGCAATTTGTTTTGTTGGCTCTCTTTCCCACTAGACTAAAACTTTTAGAGAGCAAGGGTAGCACATAATTTGACCCAGAAGAAGGTGCCTCATAAATGTTTTCTGGATAAATGGATGCTTCTTGAACAAACTAATTGTCACTTGATTGAAAAGGCAGAAAACGTGTTACTAAAAGCATCATATTAACTTTGATACATTTAATTACAATAGTGATCAGTAAGCACAGTTTATAATTGTATTAATAAAATACAGATAATAATTTCAGTGTACAAGCTTACCAGTATGTACATCCAAGATTTTTATTAAACAAATACTTATATGATTCTATTATTTGCTTTCTGCATTTGGTACAGCATGTTCAAAATTGTATTGGGTCGAGCACGTCTACCTCATAGACCTTTACTACTTCTTAAAATTTCAATCAACAAAATTGTTGTAATGTTGAAAATTGTTATTGGAACTACTTTAACTTCATTTAGATTTATTTTTCATGCACACAGAATAAAAAAATGATTTTGATTAGCTTTGAATTGAAATGCACACACACACACATACACACATGGGTTTAATAAAAATGACAAAACTGGGCACTAGTATCATTTCCATTTTTCTGGGGAATGGAAGATAGACCAGTGTGAAGTGTCACGTGTTCAGGTTCCCTGGGTTTATTTCTAATGTTTGCGTTTGGTGCTGTGCTATTATTATTCAGCAAAAACAAATAACATTTAGAACAAAAGCAGTGTCTCTCATTTTCATTTTGATTAATAGCGTTTTGTCTCCTGTAATTTGTAGGTGTTATTTGGAAGACGGAGCTTCAAAGGGTGCCTGGCTGAACCGGTCAAGTATTATTTTTGCTGGAGGTGATAAGTGGTCAGTGGACCCTCGAGTTTCAATTTCGACTTTGAATAAAAGGGACTACAGCCTCCAGATACAGAACGTCGATGTGACAGATGACGGCCCGTACACGTGTTCTGTGCAGACTCAGCACACACCGAGGACCATGCAGGTGCACCTGACCGTGCAAGGTAGGCGTTGTCAAAGCTGGCTCACGTGAAGGCCTGGGCTCAGGAGTGTTTCATCCTTAGGGACCAGAACAATTTAGGAGCAACTGACTATTGTTGAGTCAATGTTGAAATATATATTGTCATTGTTGTAAGGGATTTGTCTTTCTAGATATTATTAAGTATGAGGGGTATTATTCACTTATAAAGATCAAGAAATATCCATGAATACCACATTATAAGATTTTTTTCTTTTAATTTTTTTGGGGGAGACAGAGTCTCAGGTTGTTGCTGTTGGTAGATAGAGTACCGTGGCATCACAGCTCACAGCAACCTCAAACTCTTGGGCTCAAGAGTGATTCTCTTACCTCAGCTTCTCGTGAGCTGGGACTACAGGTTCCCACCACAATGCCCAGGTATTTGTAAAGAGGGGGTCTCGCTCTGACTCAGGCTGGTCTTGAACTCCTGACCTCAAGCAATCTACCTGCCTCAGCCTCCCAGAGTGCTTGGGTTACAGATGTGAGCCACCGGACCAGCCTCACATTGTAATATTTGTATATTATTCTTTCTATGTCTTCCTTTAAATCACCCCTGAAATAAATCTTTGAGAACCCCTGATTGATACATTAAAATAAATCTGTGAGACCTTACGATCTATTAAGAATTAGAACTTTTTGGAATATAGATGGTAATGCTTTAAGAGCAATTCTCTCACCTTCCACTCCTCTGTCTCAATCCAACTTCTGTTTACTTTGACTGAAGTCACAGTGAACAATAGGAGCCTTTTAGAATAGAAGTGCTTTATTTAAACATGGAGTAACTGAAAATATACGGACACAATGCTTTACACACTGATTTACTTTCAGTCGATATAAATATTGCTAGCTAACTTTCAATGTCAAAATACAAACGGAGGGCGGAACCTGTGGCTCAAAGGAGTAGGATGCCTAATCCCATATACTGGAGGTGGCGGGTTCAAACCCAGCCCCGGCCAAAAACTGCAAAAAAAAAAAAAATGTACCATAGGGAAAACATTAGTTATTTATACTTTATTATTAATTACCTATTAATATTATATATTTTTAGCATCTGA